>KL261154.1:0-14609 GCA_000699545.1 Podiceps cristatus | reverse complement strand
GGAAAGATAAGAACAACTGGAATTAGAGAGGATGCTGCAGGGTAGGATCAGGGGTATTGGCACAGCTTTATGATATAAATCCACTCGGTATTTTCTCAGTCATACATGACTATATGTGCAGAACTATCGCTTCTACAATATGGCCACCTCTTTTCCAATTTCTGTCACTTTTTGAAGCGTAATTGTTACCTCCCCCCTTGTGGACACGGCTGCTGTCCCCTCATAAGCCCACCCAAGCCTGCATCTCCACCCCATGGCAATGGAGGGCCTTGCCTTGCGATTAGGCTGGAAGGAAGGAGGGCTTGCTCTGCCTCCCTGGATGCCAGCAGGGAGGACCCAGCCGATTCCAGGTGATCTGAAATGCGAAGAGATGGCAGCGCGGAGTGGACAGAGGCTGGGATAATTGCATGATTTGCACTGATGATGAAAGCTGTTCCGACTCCAGCCTGGGCCCTGCACGCTTGGATTCGTCCCAGGGCTGCAAGGAGCCCAGTACGGCTCCGCAGCTGTCGAGCCCATTGCCTGGCAAGTGGGCAGAGCCTGCGATCTGGAGCTTTCAGATGCTTCTTTTGGTTTCTCCAGGAGCTTCCTATACCACAAACAGTTATTCTGTTATCACCTCTTTTAGTGGCGTTTCTGAGGTGATGTTGGTGCCAAAGGGAGGCAGAGAACCCGATGGCAGCCGTTACGTAAGAGACTCTGGTCCTTCCACTGTAGCATGAGCAACCAGCCCCAACCCAGCATTTACCCGATTCAGTTTAGCTTTATTTCCAATCACCTTGCCCCACATACATACCCTCCAAGAGCCCTCTCCCTCTTGCGTGAAGGGCAGTTGGTAATGGCAGTGGCTTTTCTCCTTCCCCTTTTCTTTCAGACCGCAGCCCTGGTCCGGGCTCCCTAACTCCACCTCTCTCCCCTGGCCTTTTACAAAGAAGTAGCCCATGCTGAGACCTCCGTGTGAAACCATCAACAGCATCTGCTAATGGGCAGCCTAATAGCCATTTAATGGGCCTAGTAAAGCTAATAGATTTGTGAAGAAAATATGAGCAACAATAGCCAAAGAGGAGTGCTCAAAAGCAGGCAAAACTGGCAGGGCCTTTCCCACTTGGACTCAAGTAGCTGAAGCAGTGCCTGCAGCCAGGCAGGAGCTTCGCTGCTTTCCAAAATCACCACACGCTCCCGGGAAGGAGACTCCATCTGAGAATGATGCTGTCAGCCCGGCCTGCGGGGTGGTGCGAAGGATCCCCAGGTGGCCGGTAAGCAGCTCTGGGGTGGAGCAGACGCGGCAGGCAGGAGGTCGGCTCCCCCAGGCTGAGGAGCAGGTCGCCGCTGGAGCCAGCGCATGTAATACGCTCACAGTGCAGAGAAAGGTCTCTTAGGGCCTCATCCCACAGACTCCTCTTCCCCAAACACAGCGGAGTCTACCTATCAGAAGCAGCCGAATTTATTTGATCCTGCCAGAATTTATACCTAAATCTTTTAATACTTATTTTCCTTATGTGTAGCCAAAAGTTTTATGAGACACAGTAACCCCTGCTCAAGAAGCAGACAGTAAATTTTGAAGGATATTGTATCTAGCTGACATCTCATATAAATTCCCTTTGCCACATTGGTGCCCACCTCTAGTTACACAGCCACCGTGGAGTGAACACCAGTCCATATTTCTCTGGGGCTCCTCCGACAGCCCTTATCACTCTGCACATACGCTGCCTGTGCAGGATCTCCATGCCTGGAAATAAATGCCGAGCTGAAACAAGTCAGGTTATTGTCAGATGACCTTGCTGTTCTGGTGTCAGCGTCAGTGGCACCGCTAGGATAAGGTATGCATGATCTTGACAGACTTTTCCACACCTCTGGAAGATGTGTGGGGTCAGTGAGGGAGCTACACGGTCGGTCAGCTTGAGGACAGCACGCCCTGGTGCTGTGAGATGGGATGTCTTGGCACTGCAGCCCAACTGGGCTGTTCTTCAACCTGTGCATGCAGCAGCGGCAGGAGATATGCTCACATCCCACCAGCACATCCACTTGAAACATATACCAGAGCTTACCAAAAATGTCAGGTACTCCCTTGGTACAGCATCATGATATTAGTCTTATGTGCAACCCTGACTCTCCATCTGCTCCCCTGTCCCAGCTCTCTTTCAAAACGGAACAGCAGAAAGGCAGGTTGTGTTTCGCCTCTTATTTCCCCAGCCAGTGGCTCTCTGTCCTCCCTACAGGTGTGACAGGGATTAGTGTGGGTCCCATGCACTCTGATCCTGGAGCAGGTATGAGTAAGGGGTATGAAATAACGATACCATCCTTCACAGTATAAAGGACAAAAAGCATTTTTCACTCCTTTTCATCATAATGTGAAATCTCTGAAAGACAGGTCCTGGCCCTCAGCAAGATCAAATTGATTGCCTCATGGGGAATTATTGACAGGAGAGAAAAAAAAGCCCACAAAAAACCTCTCTCCTATCACTGCATCCTAAAAGCTCACCAAGTCCTTATCCAGAAGTGCAAAACCACAGCAATAGTGTGACATGTGACAGTTTGGCCCATTACTAACAAACAAGCACATTGAAGGTGATTGCATTTCCTTTCGTAGCTGAATTTAGCAAAGTATAACTGCCCTCTGGTTAAAATAATGCTTCACTGCTTTAAGGGGTAAAAAGCATGTGTTTAGGTCCTGTTAAACCTGGGATTTGAGGTTTGCTAGTGACTTCAGCAGGCTACTTGGACCTGATTGCATCTTGGTAGTCCTGGAGGAGGGATTTTGAGTTGCCGTTACAAATGCTAAATGGATTGCCCAAAGGAGATCCTACAGAGAGGAGCACAGAATCTGTGAGGGCCCAGGAGGCTGCTAGCACACGGATGCTTGAAGGATACACCCCCTCGGACGCCTGCACCGCCCGGCCCCGAGCAGCAGTGCAGCTCGGGAAGCCTCTGCTGCACCCGTTGGGGTGGCATCGAGACGTGGAGGCCAAGGGCTGACAGACAGGGAGCTGGCCTTTGGCAGCAAGGCGGAACAGAGCCCCAAGGGTGCCCTTCTCCAACAGAGGACCGGAGGCTACCTTTGCCTCGGCAACCACAAAGACGACCAGGATTCATAACTGTAGGAGCTCCCTGCAGCCAGGAGTTTGAATAATTCACTTCCCAGCAAGAGACATCAATCCTTTCTCCGCAACCCATTCTACCACCTTGTAAGATGTATGAGGGGAAGGCAGGAAGCATTTTTATTATTTTTATTTAGTTTGTGGATGTTTAGTGTTCCTCACTATGGGCGATACTCTGTCCTCATGTGGATGATATTCTCAAGACCTTTATCAGTTAACTATCCTTGCTTTAATTTTCCCCCTGTTCTCACCCTTACTTTTCTCTCTTTATAAATTACAACATTCAGGCCTTTGCTGGCAGTAGAGAGCACTACATTGTTCTGGAATAAAATGGACTTTATTCCATTATAATGACTCTGCTTCCAAAGGGGAGTAGTTATACTGGAATAAAAGTATTTTTTATGCTCCAGTCTGGAGCATAATTCAATCATAAATTACATCCGAAAAAAATAAACCATAATAATAAAATGGCAGTTTGTGCATTGATTAAAGTGAAAACACTCTTCATTCTGGAATATTCTGCGTATAAAGTGAAGTTAGTGTGCAATAAGCAAGGGTGTGATCTTTTATAGCACACTAACTACCCTTCATTCATTCCCTAATGGATACCCTGCCAGAAAACACGAGCGCCTTTAGGTGAGGCAGGTTTGAAAGTGGAATAAACTATTGTGCATTAATGTGCACTAGGAGTATTCATAAGGGAGCATGGGAAAGTCACCGGTGAGCTGAAAATCCACCACTAACTACTCCTCCACTGACAACCCCAGAGAAGTCCAGGTAGGTCCCAAGGCTGGGACAGCTCTAGTGGAATAATTCTTCACGTTTTCCCATGGTAGGAGATTTTTCCAGGTCCATTGGTCCTCGCAATCTGGGTCTTGAAACAAGTCATAGGGCCCTGAGGAGTGAGGGATTTGAACCTGTCCTATTCTTGGGAATAGAGATATGCTGCCAGGAGATGTACGCTGCCAAAACCATCCCTCCTAACCCTGCATCAGGATGCAGAATGTGTTTCAGGCCCCCCAGAGCAACTGACCAGCCAACTCAATGCAGATAGGGCTTTGTATCCGTGCTGGTACCCCAGAAGGATCGAGCAGCCAACATCACACATATACAGCCAGGGGCTACACTTAGGGCAGTTTCTGTTCACTTCTCTTGTCAGACATAATACAGCATTTGTACCCAGCATCAGTTTGGATCAGCCAAGAGCTCTTGATCAGACTTCAATGCACCCCATAAAGCAATCATTTGCAGGGAGCAAGGGAAGTGATCTCCTGGCTAGGAGACTTCCCAGGGAGTCTGTCATTCTCTTTGATTCTGTTTTATATTTTTCTTTGTATGAATTTACAGACTATGAGAGTTGAAGAGTATTCACGTTTCCTAGTTTTGCCTAAAGAACAGAAATATGCTATAAATGCTCCTCAACTGATTTATACGGAGATCTGCTAGATGATTATATCAAGGTATACTCAGCAGGGAGCCAGGTGCCAATCCCAGCTCTGCCAGGGAAGCACTACCTGCTGCCCCCACAGCTGACAAACACTAAGAAACCTGGCATCCTCCCAGGAATAGCACTCTTTAAGCCCTTGACAACATCTGGGTAAAATTTACTCATGTTACAAAACTGGAATGGCCTGCTATTTAGGAAGCCTGAACATTCAAGACGTCCCTATTTCATTACCCAAGACCTGGGCTGCCCACAACCAGCCCTGCCATTGCCCCTGTCTTGCAGCTCCCCCCCTCCTCCCCCACAGTTCTCCTGGCCCAGAGCTCCCCACATCAGCTCTGCATTTTTTGCTAAGAATGCTAAATCACTGCCACACCAAGAGCTGGCCTCAGCTATGTCTCCACCGGTAAAAAATATCCTCAAAGCCTCATTACTTAACACATTTTCACTAATGTGATGTTCAAGTATCACTCAATGCCTCATATAGAAAAATGATATTCCAACACTTTAGCTACTCATGGTTAATGTTAAGGTGTCTTGAAAAAACAGCGTATTCAGAAACGTCACTGCCTGTATGTACGCTAAAGGGAACATTGACTTCGAGATCGTGTTAGAACTGAAGTCCAGCTTCCACAGACTTCAGAAAGAGGCAGACACCCACAGGCCTTCAAACAATCTGAACTTCAGGGCATGGGCAAACAAAGTCTTATGAATCCACCTATTTCTGCATTATTGCCCTCTATGCTGAAAAGTAATTTAAGCTTAGCTAACGGTGAACAAGGTCAGGAGAGCTTGCAGAGTCTCCTGCCAAAGTTCAGCTGTCAGGATAGTGACATTTAGTGAAGGGAACAAAATTACGGTGGTGGTGGGGAGGGTGGTTAACATGTTCAGCTACCAAATTGGATTCTCGAAAGCTCATGATCTTAAAGGTCTTTTCCAACCTAAATGATTCTATGATCTTTTTCTTTCCCGGCATGTAATTTCTAGCATGGGGTATGGAGGACGGAGCCTATGCAAACAACACAGGGTTCCACAAACAGATCAGCCTGAGACAATCAAATGTGTTTCTCTAGTGCTTAGATCAAGAGTTGAACCCAGCACTGCACACTGACTTGTTCACTGCGCTACTCGGGCCCCTCACCGAAAGGTTAGGGTGAAGCACGAAGTGAACATGGAATTTCAGATGTGGATTATATCAACAATTACAGTCTGGAGCGTAATTCAATTATAAATTAAATGGGAGTTAAAAAACCCCAACATAATAATAAAAGGGCGATTTGTGCGTTGATTAAAGTGAAAACACGCAGTCATTAGCCTGTGTTTAAATCTTGTTAGCTGTGAGCAGAGCTGCGCATTGCCATTAACTTAGTGAGTGCCTGTGGGGAACTGGCACTTCTCTAGGTGTTTAAAGCGTAGTGGTGCATCAGGACAGCTGCTGCCCTCTGGGACCTCAATGCTGGAGGTCAGGTGGGAGAGTGATAAGTGGTTACCAGCAGTAACAAACATTCACACTATACATTTTGCAATGCCTTGTACACATCTGTTTTCACGGGGCAAGAACTAGCACGAGATCGCCATTTTTAAGCAGGAGGTATGAAACTGAGACAAGGGCAGATGATGGGAGATGCTTGGTCCATAGACCATATGCCAGCCTTGCTGTGAATTTTAGGCTACAGGCAGAAAGAGGAGGGAATTGCAGTCAGTGTGTGGGGAAAAGCACAAGGTCTTATCCATCCCTGGTGAATATCAAGAAGGCAATAGGGGCCCTAAATGAAAGGTGTATCCTCTGCCAGCATTTCTGCAGCCCAGAGAAGAGCTTAGAAGACCAAAGCTAGGAAATTCTGCTCCTCTGCATTTCTCTTAAAGGCCTACAGGGAGCCTTAAGTGATGCAGAAAGCCAGATGCTCTTGGCCCCTGCCTCACAACCCTGGCAACATCTTGCCCCCTCTGATCTGTTGTGGACAGGGCAGAGACCTCAAAAGCAGGCCTGGTGCATCCTAGACCTCTTTCACATTCACCTTTAAAAAGTCAATGCACCTTCCTCCCACACAGTGTTGTACATCCTTCCTCACACATCTGTTTTGCCCCACTGGGCTCAGGAGATTGTGTCTTTCCTGCACATTTTGAATAACCTTCCTAAGTAATCCTGCTGGGATGCATAAAGGCTCCTTGCAGCCCCTTCTTTCTCCTGTATTTCATACCTCTCCTGAGCCAGGCACACTGTGTTCCCATATTATGAGAGAATAATTGCTTTTCCCCAGCTCACATCCATACTATTTTTTTCTCTTTTGTTTTACAAACTCCTCTCCCAGAGAAATATGTCCCTGCACAAGAACATTAGATCGAATTTTTAGATCAAATTATCCTTCTGTTCTATAATACTATCTGTAATTACTCCCTGTAACTTTGCTTTTGCTGGTGATCTCAACCATCAGGCAATTTTCACACATCTCGCCAATAGAATTCAAGTACAAGCAAATATTAGAGTGAGTGTGAATTTATTTTTATTTATAAATTACTTAACAGAAAAAAAAAAAAAAGACAAGCTCTGAGCACTTAGCAAATTACTGACTTGAAATAGATTTTGTAAAATTTGCTTGTGTTTTCTCCTGTGCCTTGTAAAAAGGAAAAAAAAAAAAAAAAAAAAAAAAAAAAAAGACATACATGCTCGGATACTGGAAAGAATGGAGAGGAGCTGTACAAAGCATAGCATATTTCACAGTGTTAAGATGCATACAGAAATCTTGAGTTTTTAAGACAATGAGATTCCTCAGCCCCCCACAAGCTTAGGCACGGACTCAAGACACCTACATGAGAAAGACAAGCTTACTATTTCACTTGTTTGTGTGTATGTCAGAACTGAATCGCCTTTAGCTCTCAGTAGCTTCATCTGGGAGCTAGTCAGTTACATTTGACTTTGATTTGGTTTGGAAATTATTTCTTCCCCAGATTCGTGTCACTTCCTGCAAAATTTCACCCAGAGATCTGGCCAATGAGAAGCTAGGTTTTAAATTAGACCAAGCCCCATTGAAAGTGTAGCAGAAGAAAAAAAAAATCCAATAAAAATCCTGCTTTTGAGTCTAGCTCAAAGTATTTTGTTCCAGAACTGAATCCAAAGCCAAACTTTGCAGTTTAGACTCATCCGCCATGAGCCTTGGGCTCGCAGGAAGCCTGTAACCCACTGCCAATGAGGACGTGTTTCATGAGATTGCAGTGGGAAGACTTGGCTGACACAAAATGTCAGCGTCTGTCTTCTCAAGGGGCAACAAGCACTGACTTGCTCATACAGAAACTGGACATTGGGGCAAATAGGAAAAAAAACCCCTCAAGATCATCACAAAAGACTGCAGCTCACGGTTTTTTGTCATTTTAGCCAGGCTTTTCCAAGCCCAAGGGGAGCAAGAGCCTAGCCATCTTGGGCTTCTCTTACTACCACCAGCAAGCAGTAATTCCCTTCAGTATGGGTTATCAAGACTAATCTTAGATTTGAACTGGAAGGTCATGGGGAGGCTGAAGGAAGGAGGGCTTTGGGCTGAGAGAAGGCTCCCAGCAGTGGACTTAGTCCATGTTAAATGTCAAAAAGAGACCATGCTTAGTGACTTGTGGCAAACCTTCTAGCAACCAAGTTGAAGAACAGATCAGGTTGTAGGATATCTGTTCTCTGAGGTTTTCAAGTCTCAACAAAGCTGTGGCTGACCTAATCTAGTGTTGGTGATGATCCCAGGGAAGATGGATTACGTGATCTCCAGAGATCCGTTCTAATCAGCCTTTCTATGATTCTGTAGCACAGATATAGCCACCTTGATTTGGTTCTCTGTATAAATATAAGAGGTAGGACTGAGTTTGCATGTCCCATCAGACTTCCCAGCAGCAAAGTGAATCGCAGGTTCATAGAATAACTTGGGTTGGAAGGGACGACTGCAGGTCATTTGGTCCAACACACTGCTCAAAACAGGGCCAGTTTAGATTGGGTAACACCACAGCAGACGGAGGAGAGGTCAGAGACTATTTCCAAAGGCCCACCAAAGGTGACTAAGAAAGCCACCTTTATTCAGAAGGTTTACTAATGCTACTGGGCAGCCTGCCAAACATGTGGTTCCTAAAAGAGCTTACGCCTCCCCCTAAAATATTTTAGGATTCCACAAATAAAAAAAAAAAAAAAAAAAAAAATTGAAAAAACACTGTCAGTTCCACTTCTAGAGGGAGCCTCCATGGTCATCAAGCATTAAAAATGGAGCTGGAAGGCACTCAGGAAGACATCTAGTCTCTTCCCCTGTCCAGGAACAGAATCCCCTGCAACTGTGGCAGTTCAGATAGAAATTGTCCTTCAAGCCCTGTGGAGAGAGAGACCCCATGGTGCTTCCAAGCAGCCTTTCCCAGTGTTTCGTTCTCCTTCCTATCATAATGCTTTCTAGTGTTTTAACTTAGTCTCACCTCCTGTGGTACAAAGGCATGGCATCTTTCCCTCTTCTTCACCCACCTTTGGTAGGTTACCATCACATTCATCTGCAAGTTCTGCAAGGCAGGGGTACAGCCTCACGGATACCTGTACATCATCTAACACATCCGGGCATGAATTGCAGCCTTTCCCTTTGTATAGTATGTGTAAGACCCAACCTGCGCCAATGAATGCACTGACCCCTTAAAGCAGGGAAGTGTCATTTCAGAGATGAGAAAATGAAGCAGAAAGACAGGCCGCATAGCAGCATGCCGAAGTTCACACAGAAAGTTGTTGCCAGGCCTTAGTCGAGCATCTTAATGTTCTCTCCCCTCCTTTTGGCACTGCTGAGATATGAAATAATAATAATCATGAAATGTGCCCAGACACTAAGAAGATCATCACCTTAATGCAGATAATAGGAATAGCCAGCATCTGCGTAATGCAGAATCAAAATGGTTTATAATGGGGAGAACAAGATGTAGCTTAGAGTTTAAAAGTAATTAAAATTTCCTACCTAAGTTTCTTTTGCTTAATGTACTTCCAAAAAAACGTTTATCTGCTTGCAAATGCCTGACCCTAGGAGTTCAGGTTTCAATGCAATAGAAAGGCATACGTTGGCAGAATGACAGCAACTGAGAGGCATCTCATCTGGATCCAAAAACGTAAAGAAAGGGAAATACTCATTATTCTAGAGGCTCAAAGACAATTTCAATCCATTTTAACTCTAACAGGTCCCCCTGTGGCCTCTTAAAACCTAGTGAATTGAAGCAAAGTAGTGTAAGCGGCAGAGTTTCATCTTCAAAGGTGCAGTGAAAATATCCAGGTTGACAAGAGGGCTCAGTTCAGGAGGTTTTGTGGGGTTTCACAGTGGACTTTTCCACAGCACCTTTTATCCATGGATCTCACTGCACTTTAAAGCTATTGACTGATCTTTCACCACATTGCTCCTGTGAGAGGTGTATTATTATCGCTATTTAATTAACAGGGAAACTGAGGCACAGCAAAAGGAAGTGATTTGCTTGGGCCCTCACAGCACAACAGTGGAAGAGCTGGGATAAGACACGAGCTCTTTTGATGGTTTAGGTGTCCCTACTCATTTTGTCCTGCCCTGTTCCTGCTCGCCTCTTCAGTTGCAGTCCCCCACCCCAGTCCTGAGTTGCAGGAGCCCTGGGGGATGCGAGAGGTGGGCTGAGCCAGGCAGTGATCACAGCAAGACAAGCAGCAACCCTGCCTGCTCATTCAGAGCAGTTCTGAGCATGTATAGATAAATTGCACCGGCCCAGATGGGACCTCATAGCTCAAACAGCACTATTCCTAGCCAGTCATCATTTGCAAAGATATACAGCAAAACGAGAGAAAAATTCCTCCTTCCTCCCCTGTTACTCCAGCACTACACAGTGCAACTGCTGTGCTGGAGAAGTACACGGCTTTCCCTGAAATACAGAGAAAAAAAAAACAAAACATTTCTGAGACCAGAACTAGAAACTTTAGCCATACTACAAGCACTGTGCACCTCTATAGAACTACTTTCTCGTACCACAGTCACACCTGTTTTATAAAGCTGTATGTGCTATTTATGCACATGCATATATATATACACACATGCATATATGTGTGTGTATATGCATATTGGTTTAAGCACTTATGACTGGCAGGAGTGCAACAGATGTGAAAGTAAGTGTTTATGTGATTCTCCAGAGAATAGTGAGGAACAGCCCTGGGAAGAGAAAATTACTACTGTCACCCAAGCAAGGTCTTCTGCTTAACACTGACATGATTATTCAAGTATCAGCATTGTAAACTGCGGTAAGATCAGCATATCAAAGTCCACCTATTCCCCTTGCCTGCTGAAGAAGCCCTGGCAGGAGCCAGCAGTTCTCCAGACACGTTAAAACATATTATCTCATGTTGGTGCCCCACTTGCACATAAATGATGGTTGCTAGCTCAGATACAACCAGTTCAGGGTTTTTTTCTGATTGCACTTGAACATATAGACGGGCCTGTTCATGGGAAAAGGGAGTGGAAGGAATGTCCCCTCGATTTACCTTTATCCCATTGTTCTCCTTATAGCATGTGAGGGATATAACTATATTTAGGCTGACAAGAGCAGGCAGTGGAGCCTACACTGCGCTTGCAATGTGGGGTTTGATACAATCTGATGATGCCCTTTTGAAGACAATCCCAGTGTAGAGGCTGGGCAGCTCTAGCAGAAGAACTCTGGAGAAACTGGATCTAAGCTGAAGGGAAGCGGGGAGTTAGGCTAGGGACAGTCTCTGACTGAAGTGGGTTGCCAAGTAGGACATTAGGGAGACAGGCACACAGTCTGAATAGATCATCTAACATAGATGTGATTCAGAGGACCAAAACCAGGAATCTACTCTTTCTACTTCATTACAGGAGAGAAGCAGGTGGTTCCAGAAGGGAATTCAGGGCTCCTGAGATATTTGCATAAATGTTTTGCTACTAGTAGGAAGTAAAACCCAAAAGGTTATGTTTGAAAGGTACCTCTGGTTTTGCTTCGCTTCTTAAGGGAAGCCAAACGCAAAGAGGCCTTGACCCTATTCCAGGGAACAAGAAGTCTCTTCTCTCTCCCACTCAGGGCTGCTTCTGGGGTAAGGCAAGTCCAGTTCCCTCACAAAACTGCATGGGAGATGATGTCAGTGGACACTAGAGACTGCTAACACACTCTGGTTGTACTGGCAAACTGTTGCATCCTGCCTATTTGGTTAGACTCAGTATTTGCTAAGTGGGATCAGGGGATCACAGAAGCTGCTTTCCAGCAGGTCAGCCCCTACCCTGTACCGGTGCAGGGGGTTATTCCTCCCCAGGTGCAGGACCCTGCACTTGCCCTTGTGGAACCTCATGAGGTTCAACACAGCGTGGGATGCATAGTCCCCATGCTGATCATAATTAACGGAGATGATCTGGGGTTTTCTTAAGTGGCAGGTGCCTCTTCATTTGGAACAAGACGACCTGAGTTATATCACTGGTGCTGCAATGAAGATAGAAGTCACCATGATGTACAGTGTAGAGACAACCAAAAATTATTCCTATGACCATGGATGCATTGAATTACTTAATGCCCTCACACAGAACTCTGCAGTTTAATAATGCTAATGGGGTACTTTGAGATCCATGTACAGAAGAACTACGGGAGGAAAATGATCGTTATGTTCTCCCACTGTCATCCACAGGTTTCAAAATATATTACAGTCCTTCACTAATTGTCACAATGTCCCACTAAGTCAATATTATTATAATCATTTTGTAAGTGCCAAGAGACTGATTCTGATCTCACTCACGTGGGTTCATTCACGACACCATATCCCAGTTAGAGGGCTGTCTCTTGCATTTCAGAGCTGTGGGGACATTGTGGGTTGGAAACTTCTACTACAGAAAATAAACTAGATTTGACCACAAGGGTCAGAGGATTAGAGGACTATGTAACGTTGCCTCATGTACATGGCAAGACTGGCCCACCAGCTCCATTGCCTTCATGATGTTTTACTGCACAAGTCCTGTCTCACAGGAGAAACATGGCAATTCTGGGCATGGTTCTGGGGTTCTTTCAGATTAGGACTTGGGAGCAGGCCTGGAGGCTCACATCTTAAGGCAGAACTCCCCATTTACATCACTGCAAATGACAACAAAATCCAAACAACTTGTGCAAGATGGCACAGTGGTACCAATGAAACTCTCAGAATGAAAGCTGAGAATCCTCACCTTTAAGTAGCGGCCAACCCTTCCCTCTGTGGTTTTGGACTGCTGACAATACATTAGGCAACATGGTACACAGCTGTAAGCAGGGATAGAGAGTTAAGAATTCAATTTCTGAGAGTTACAAGAGGTCCCTTGTCAAAACGCTCACCTCAGTGTGTGACCTCAGTATTCGTCTCCATAAAATGGGAAGAAGAAAACAATCTTATTTTACACATTGCTTTGAGATTCACAAATAAAACACATATTCTAGAGCTCTGATTCTTTGTTAAAAAATTCATAGCATCATTTTCCCTCCTGCCCCCCATTCTGCTAACCAAAATTCAGGGTCTCATGGGTTATTCCAGAGGAATCAGGAGTTGGAAAGAAGTCTTTCTTCTATGATATCTTGTTTATTTGCAAAGAATGCATGGAGTCATATTTTCTTCCATACAGGAGAAATCAAACAAGCCAGAGAGAGTTTCTTTGCTTACAGCATCAAACTCTAAGCTTTTCCTTAGGGTCAGACTACCAGCTGCTTAACCAGGCTGTGCTTCAACTCCCTTCTTTCTCCATATTTGTGTTAAAGTTTCGTTCTCTCTGTCTTTCACATACATACACACCCTCCCTATTTTTTCAGTGTCTATTGAAGTTGTCATTCCTTAGTGGCTAAAAGTGCTTCTATGGCCTCTGGCTTGGATAGCGCCCTGCTATCATTTCATAGGAGAGTTTAACCATTAACCTAAAATGAAAAAATGAAATTTAACTCAAGCTACAATGGCACTGGTGATCCTCAAGCCCTAACAGCAGTGGCCAAAGCTATATGGTACTTTGCTTCTGAAAGTATATACCCGATAACATGAACTCTGCATTTGAATCAATGTGAACCTTCTTAAGAGAATTTCTTCACAGGATTTCAAATGTTTCACTCCATGGCTCTGGCAGATGCCCAGGGAATTTCTCTGAGGTGCTCTGTACTGAGGCTTCTGTGTTAGCTTACAGGACATGTTTCTCTTCCCAACAGCACAACTAGAAAGTCAGTCATAGGAGGAAGAAGGATGCAGAAAAGGGGATGAGTTTGGAGTTGTTTAGGTTTCTTTAACACGAGGTGACCAAGAGCGCAGCAGAAGCTGAGAGAGGCAAAACCTGAGAATTTTGGAGGCAAGGGGAAGAAAATCACATTGAGGCTCTGTTACGACTTACCGGGACTTGACTGTACACCTGAGATTGTGAACTCTAGAGAGAACACTACAGGAGAAAAGGGGAAGAAGGGAAAGCAGAGAAAGCTAATAGAAGCAGAAAGATACATTTGGGAGATGTGAGAGAGGCATGGAGGGAAGAGAAAGCAACATGAAGAAAACAGAACCTGAAAGGTGAGACAAAAAAAAAAAAAAAAAAAAGTAGGAAAAGGAAGAAAATACTTCAACCAAATAGGGAGAGAATAAGACAGTCAAGAGAAAAGGAAATAGAAAAAGAAGCAAGCAGGCTTCTACCCTAACAGGCAGGACAAGGGGAAATGGATTAAAGCTGAAGGAAGGAAGGTTTAAACTAGATATGAGGGGGAAGTTTTTTACGGAGAGAGTGGTGAGGTGCTGGAACAGGCTGCCCAGAGAGGTGGTGGATGCCCCATGCCTGGAGGTGTTCAAGGCCAGGTTGGACGGGGCCCTGGGCAACCTCGTGTAGGTCCAGGCCTGGAGGTTGGTGTCCCTGCCTGTGGCAGGGGGGTTGGAACTCTGTGATCCTTGGGGTCCCTTCCAACCCAGACCTTTCTATGATCCTATGATTGTAACAGGTAAGAATTTAGGATGCTGCTTCCTACATCGCAAAAACCCCCCAAACAAGCAACAAAAAAAGTAACACCTCGTTTAGAGATGGGTTTGCATTTAGTTTGGCTTCGGACTGAGCTCCAGGATAATCAAGCCCCTCGCA
>JMFS01026354.1:0-10811 GCA_000699545.1 Podiceps cristatus | reverse complement strand
GCAACCTGTTCCAGTGTTTCATCACCCTCATGATAAAAAATGTCTTTTTTGTATCTAATCTGAATCTACCCTCTTTTAGTTTAAAACCATTACCCCTTGCCGTACTGACATAGGTTCCTCCAATGTAGAACGGCACCCTATGGCTCAGTGACAGCGTCACCAAACACTTCCGTAAGAATTTGCATTATTGTCTGAACGCACACAGTACACATCTAACATCTCCCCAGCGCTGGAAGGTTCTGGCCCTAACCCAGTGACAAATTACAGCACAGCCATTCAGATAAGAATCTGCAGTCATGTACAACTCCTCATTAAATTAAAGACAGTCATCTTCCTATTCTAAATCAGTCTGAGGCCATGCATGGGTGATAGATATTTTAATTAGTAAAATTAGCAAGCAAGAAGCACAATTTAGAAACAAGATTTATCTGCAAATGATAATCCCCCAACTTGTCTGCAATAGCTGGAGCTAAGCTTTCTGAATATGAAGCATCGCTATTGTGCTAGGGTAAAATAGTGGCATGCACACAGACCTCACTGATGACTTCACTACTTCCAGAGATGTTTCAATAAGTCTTTTTTCTTATTTTTTTTTTTTTTTTAAATGTCTGAGCATCCCTGCTTATCAGGAGCAAGTTTTACTAAATTCTATATCACTGGGGTTTTCTTTTTTCTTGCCTTCAGAAAGCTAAGCGAAATATTGCAGGATAGCTGGAATGAGGTGAGCTCTAAAATTGGAGTCAAAAGCGTACTTTGTCTAGATAAAATATACTTGTATTTGGAAAGGATAGCTACAGACAGGTTCAAGGGAGGGAGACTTGTCCTGCTGGAGTCCTCTGCTGCACCAGGACACTTGGAACTGCTGCAGGATGTTTCCACGAGATACAGTGAGCACAGCAAAGGAAGGATCACTTGCATTGTCTTTTCTCCTTTTATTTTTTTTTTTTTTTTTCCCCACTAATGCCCTAACTCTGATGATTATAAACAATCCTGAT
This sequence comes from Podiceps cristatus, assembly GCA_000699545.1. NCBI lineage: Eukaryota > Metazoa > Chordata > Aves > Podicipediformes > Podicipedidae > Podiceps > Podiceps cristatus. The sequence continues at coordinate 9,816 of JMFS01026354.1, read as the reverse complement.
AGTGTATTTAGCCACATTGCCCTGCGCTTCGAGGAGGAGAAGGAACAGTATTTGAAAGACTAAAACCATAACAGATTTTAAGGGTACATGACCAATTATTTTTAACAGTTCTCCCTTCCTTTTCACTTCGCACATGCCTTTTGCCTGGCAAAAGTTTGTAAATGAAAAACACACAAAGGAAAAGCAAACTGAACAAAAGCAACAGTAAGTTTTGTTCCCATTCTTGTTCGTATTTGTTTTCCCTGGAAGAAAAATGCATTGAAGTGCCCAGTGTGGGATTTCATATGTTGCCATTTTATCTCGGGAAAGTAATCTCTCCCACCTCGCATTGTATGAAAAGGAAGAGAATTCAGCAGTAACGTGGGCTTTTCATTCCTACAACTTCTTTATTGCCGACAAGTAAATACAATTACACATTGTGAACAACAATACATGCTAAAACTATAGAATATCTGCAGTATATCTAAGTCTATTTGAGAACTGTCAAGCCTCCATTCAGGTAAAGAAGAAAAGAGAAAGCTAAATGGAAGGATGGGCTCCCAGGCTGTTTGGGCAGCAGGAAAGAGCTCGGATAGGAATACGAGCAATCTGCAACCCGCAAAGGCCACTCCAGCACTTAGCCAGTACCAAAAGTTTTATTAACAGGCTGTAACACTCCCTACTCTGCAATTGCATTTGCAGTATTCCATTTAAGCAGCTCATTTTCACCGAGTCCAGCTCATAATCACTTTTGTGTCTTGAACCATAGAACAGTTAAAATTTTACAATATTAGACTAAGTATAGGCATTTCATTGGCAAGATTGAACCTTGAATTCTTCTTTTACTACATTCCCAAAGCATAACCTGCTCCAAACCCAATGCTGAGAGGTCCTGGCATCCTTCAGTTCTCCCAGAAATCAGCAGATTTCTCCCAGAAATCAGCAGATATACCCCAAAATGGTACTTATGTCCCGACTACAAAGTGCCAGCACTCTCACTGCCGCCCCCAGCAGCTGTGTCCCCTGAAAGCAACCGCTCCCAGCCCAGCCAGCGAGGCTGAGCCCTGCTCCCACCGCCATGGGTTGCGGTTTTTCGGCCCCTGCACCACAAACACCAGCTTAAATGCAAAAGGCTGTTCCATGCATTCACGAGCGCGGCCTCACAAAACCCAGGTGAGCATTAACACAATCTGATACGATCCCCGAGAGAGGATGAACCCGCTAATGTGATATGGAAATCTAGAGCTTGCTTTGGACACGCACCACGGAGTGGTACTGGGGCTTAACCAAGGCCTGCCAGCTAAAACTGGTGAGTACTGGGCCCATTTCCCAGGGGAGATGGACATATCGCCACCTTACCAAGCCACATGCTGTTCCATCACAGATTTTGGACGAGGCTCACACCAAAACACCGCCCTGCTGAGGGGATTCGCAGTATGATGCTGCACTGGGGCTCTGAGCAACCTGATCCAGGCGAGGATGTCCCTGCTGATGGCAGGGGGGTGGACTAGATGGCCTTTATGGGCCCCTTCCAACCCAAACTGTTCTACGATTAAAAAAACTCAAAGACAAAACCAGCACAAAGTAACAACATTAATCCAAAAAGGTTCAGTAGAGGAATCCCTTCAAAATTTGATACTTTTATCTGCAATCCAGTCCAAACTGTCTCAATTATAGCACAAAATACTGCAAACTACATCGGAAAAAATCCCAGAGCCTCGGAGACAGCCTTCAGTGCTTGTGCCACACCGCGACTGAGTTTTTCACCTCCGATGGGCCCCCTCCATCATCGGTACCATATAAGCCTTCAAACTCTCACCCCCAAGATTAAACCAGCCTCCCAGGTCTTTCAAACAGTTCCTCACTCAAGAGCCTCTACTTACCCGTGGAAATATTCTACCTTTCACCATATGAAGCTTAGATTTTTCAGTGTTTGAACTTCAGTCTGCTTTATTTTATCTTCTAATGTATCTCAGTGTCTTTTACAGTTCCTGGTTATATTATTATGCATTTGAGCAAGTCTCCCCTAAGGAATGACCTTATCTATAGGTATTAAAACCTGACAGCTTTCAGCTGTTCTTTTACTGCTGGATTTATTCTTTGGGCTGGGAAGGGGAAGGCCAGGTTCAGAGGATAACCAGTAACCAGCTACAGAGATCTCCCTGCCCATATTTAACCCTTTTCACAGGCTCTGTCTATAAAGTCTTGGGTAATTGCTCCATCTTTTCTTTCCCCAAATTATCCTAAGAAAGAAAAATTTGCATCTCTAGCAATATTTTGGAGATCTGGCATTTGAGAGATGAGGACTGTTTCCCCAAACACAGAAGAGGATTTGATCAGAGCACTGGTCTGCATGCGTGATTACTCTCCCCCGTCAGACACGCTGACTGGCCGCTTCACATAAAGATGCCAACAACGCAGAAGGCAGTAACTGGCCCACTAAATGTGCTTCCATTAAGAGTTAACTTACAAAATGTTATTTTCCATCTAGTTTTTTAGCTCGTCAAAAATGTATCCTTATTAATGAAATTCCAGATGTTCTCATTATATATTCTGCTTTTTAAGCACAGTAAATTGTGATCCTGAACGCTGCCTCGTGACAGTAAGTTCTTTAGGGTTCTTATACACAGCACTGCTCTTCCCATTAAATTTCCAAGAAACTATTTCCATTTTTATGTCTGAAATCCCAGAAATGGTACTAGAGAAACCTAGCATTTAACTCTTAAATTTAATACAAACTATTTCACTCAGCATGAAAGTATTTTAAAACAACTCCAGTGCAGATTGTGGTTCACTGTTGTATTTGGTGAGCTTAGTATGTCCATGGCAACTGATGAATATTACTGCTGCTAGTGCTATAAATAACGAACCTATTTGGCAAAGTCTGAGATGTAAATATTAAATCCAGCACACAGGCAATTTGCTGTTCCTTCCTTCGCTCCCTTCTGAGTTAGGATCCTATACTTGCATGTCAGTAGATTATTTCCAAATAGATCTGCAGGTGTCACAATATTGCAGGAACTGGCGATTTTGATTGACATTGTTTTCAAGAGGAATCACACGTTTGGGGTCAGGCACAGGAGCGACGCCGCGTAGCGCCGGGCTGGCTGCAGCCGCGACGCTCCCTTGGACCCGTGAGCACTCCCCAGACCCAGCGCTGAGCCGGTACAGAGAACACGTCTCCTGGAGAACCATGAAAATTTGTGGCCATTCGTGGCTTCATTTTCAGAAAGTTGAAGGCATTCTCACCTGCAGTAACATATATGCAACTGGGTCATTATTTTGCATGTGAAAATTAGGCACGGGGGCATGCAAATGGAGATAATGCCCTTTTCAACAGATGGTACCACTGACCGCGAGCCCCTGCTTGGAAACCTGCTTCTTTGGAGGGAGCGCCAGAAACTACGCACATGATTAGGAGAACGGAGTGCAGTCACGTTGCCCGGTGCATTTGGGAAGTCATGTACTGTCAAATCTCTACACATTTCCCTGCTCCTCTTGGCCACGTTCCCGCTCCCGGCGAGGGAGAGGGGGACATCCCTGCTATCTGCCCGCGCCGCGATGCCGGGATGGAGCACGGCAGGAACACTCTGTAATTGGGCTCTGGCTAGCTGAGGACGGTGGCAGCGGGCCACGGCTCCTCCCCGTGAGCCTGGTGAGCGCTTGGTGGGCACGGATGGAGAGCAGACCTGTCACCTCCCCGGCGGTGCCCTCCGCGCTGCTGCAGCCAAGCTCTGGCAGGGATGCTAATTGCTTTTGAACTGCCACTTCCTATGAAGAATTCAGATCAACCGTAGCTGCTCCGCCAGGAATGGCTATAGCAGCCCTCAAGTAGTTGTACCATCGTCTCAACTGCAAAGCGGCAACTCTACGCTCAGGAGTGGTCAGAAGCAGCTTCCTAAATCATCTCACGGTTGCCGTTCTGCGCCCGCTGCCCGTCGGGTTGGCTCACCTCCTTCCCTGGGACCTGGAGGCTCTGGAGACATGGGCTATAGATGTCCCTGTGTTTAACGGGCTTGGTAAGTGAGGAGTTGGGGGCAAGCTTGAGCCTAGATCCAGGTCAGACGTGAGCTGTAACTGTAGCAAATGCAGTGTTCTCCTTCCTGACCCCGCTTTCCCCACGCGTCCGCTCTCAACAGCACTTAAAAGGGGATCGACGTGTTGCATCCTACCCAGATCTCACCTCCCTGCCGTTCCACTAAAACACCGATAATTCATTCAGACACTGCTCCAGAGCTCGGCCACACTAAGTCACTCCCAGGCCCATGCCAAGACACCAGCTGGCTGTGCCTTAATCAAAGGCAGGTTGAAATATCCTTTGACACAGCATCAGAAAAATCAGAGTTGAAACCACTTGATTCAGAAGAAAAATGGTAGCATCAGCATAGATTTCCCTCTGCCCAGGAATTTGCTTTTAGTCACTTTAGTTGAATCTCGCCTTGTTAGGCCCAGCGGCCTGCACTGAGGTGTGCAGCTCTGGACATTTCAGGCTGTGGGAAACAAGGTAAACACCAGCGTGGGAGAAATAAATGGGAATGTTGGAGAATTGCTGCTCGGACGCAGTGCCAAACCCTCCGTCACCGAATGCTACAAATCTTTGTCATAAACACATCAATTACAGTGTTTATATCAAAGAGCTCAATAGATTATACTATTAATATAAAAAATGACAGCTGCCATGCAGCACATACAGCAATGTCACCGTTTCAAAGCCTACAACAAGAATATGGGGTTTGATTCTGTAAAACTCAGGTTCATACTCAGGCAAAGAGTTGATTCAATTCAAGGAAACTATTCAGCTACATAAATAAAGGCCTCAGAATCCATACCAAAACCATGCTTGTAATGCAATTTAAGTGCATTATTCTCAGGCAACTTAACTAATTCTTACTATAATAATAATAACAGGTAATTTGTAAATGTGAGCAACTATGGATTTTTCTGTGCATGTAACATAACATTTACAACAGCAGAATTGCTGAGAAGTTCACTAGACCCATCTGTAACCTGGGCTGGTTAAGCCACTTTCCACGTAGGGATGAAATCCCTTAGCCTTCAGCTGGTCTGACAGCCAGACACTCGGAGAGTGAAGTGGGGCCCTCACTCTTGAAAGCAAAGCCTTAGAAATTAATAAATTTAGACTTCTGTACCTGTAGGTGAAGAATGCACTGAAGGAAACACTCAGACGCATGATGTGCTGGCTGGAGGCCACAGTGAGAACCACAGCCACGACCTTACCGAAACGCACCTCGAACCAAAGGCGATCTTTAACTTCCTCGCCACGCGCTCAGGGGCTCACGCAACGTGCTCGTAAAAGTCCTCTTTAAGCACGCTGCTGTTTGGAGATGCAGAGGGTGAGGCTTGAGGAGCCTTGCAAGGGGCTTCCAGCAAGAGCAGGTGTTCAGAGAAAGTGCTGGATTTAGAGCTAACGCTCTGCAATACGTTGTCAATCAAATGTAAACGTGTTGAAGATGGATGAAGGCAAGGAGAGGATCGAGCCTGCTGTCCCGCCCCAAGAGCAGTCGGCTCACGCTGCAAGCACCTATAGAAACACGTGGCAACCCTTGTTAGGCCCCCCCTGATGCAACTACAATATACATATGGTTGTGTATCCATGCCAATAATTTTAAACCATTGAGCCATTAAACTCTGTATTTACCACCTACAGTCAAGCAATGTGACTAAGTCCATGATTTCTTGGAGACTAATTCATTATGGACTGTTACTGCTGGTTTGTCACCAGGACAATTTGTTGGAGAAGAAAAAGCTCTGGGTTACAGTTCAGGAATTCAGACTCTGTTCTACTTGACCGAGGAGAGCAAGGTCTGTGATATGTCTTGGGCAGCCGCCCTGGGAAATCAAATACAAATGCAGATACTGGGGCGGAGAAGAGGTGAAAGCATCCATTCTAGAAAAGGAAACAGCAACTAAAGCTTATCATGAAAAATCTACATGAAAAGCATTTTAATTTGCACATTCAGGTGGTAGCCTCTTCATTGCATAGCAGAAATGGGGGTTAAAAAAAACCCTGAATAATTCATACACATTTAACATCAACTTATTTTTAGAATTTTCAACTAGAATAACTTACTCTCATTGAGAAATCTGCTTGTGAGAACCTATTTACTGTCAAAAGTTGAAAGAAACTGTTCTTCAGCTTCTCCTCCAAGGTAAATCCTTGCAGTAACAGAGTGCTTCCGAGAAAGGAAAATTCTGAGCTGAGATTTCACTCAGGAAAACTCCTCCCAGGCCAGCTGTCACCTACAGGTGCTGTGTCGAAGGCGAAATAAAGCTGCACAACAAATCGAGTATTTCCACATTTCCAGATTCTTCTACCGAGAGCGGAAGACTGGAGGTCTTCCATAGTACAGCCATGGAAAACACGAGATCTGTTCATTTAATTACAATTAAATGTAATAAATCTAAAAGACAACTCACCGCGCACAGCAGGCAGTTATAGGCTGAAGGTGAGAATGTGCTTTCTACAATGGGCTAAATTCTGTGGCACTCAACTAAGTCCCAATGCTCAACTCCTCCTCTGAATCTTGCCGTGGGCCGTTTTAAATGCGCAAACAGATGCAGAACGAGTCTTTCCGTAGTGGAAATGCCTCTCAAGAGCCTAAACACCTCCCAAACAGCTTTGCATTTTGTTTACTGAGTTTTATTGTCCCTACTTCCCAAATGCCTGCTTTAAAAATCTCTGCTGCTTCCTCTACTGTTGCTAATTTTACCAGTTTGGACTATTTTAAGTTTGGGTTTTTGTTTTTTTGGGTTTTTTTTCTGTCCAGCAACTGTCTTTGAATTCTCAATTAATGCCAAAATGTTCACATCATAACCCCACGGACGTTCTCAAATCAGGAGTTTTTAAAATCCTTTCCACTCCGCCACGTACACACTGCTCCTTTCACCCTTCCTCCTCGCCCACCAGGACCCATTCCCATCTGCTGGGGCCTGGGCTGCAGTAAGGACTCTGCTGAGTTATTTTGCAAGCCTTCTTTTATCTCCAAGTTTCTGAGAGTATAAGAAAGCCTATCAGAGAAGGGAGGTTTTACTACCACAGACACTAAGGAAAATCAATTTATCTTCGTTCTTATCTATAGCCTTATCTGCAAGAAAATACCAGCCCAATATTTCAGTATGCTGCTACCAGTTCTCATTGTCTGGATTAAACACTCCCATTTTTCCATACATTGCCACACTTCAAATATTTTATTGCCAATTTTGGAAATGGAAAGCTCTCATCATTTAAAAAAAGATCACCCGTGCAGTACTAGAGGGAAACATTGCTTTATCAACTGAACCAAAAAACAAGTGCGAGAGCAAAATTCCCACCGTCAGGAGCCCCTGCAGCAGAGACCTCAAAAGGCTGAATTCAAACTATCTCCATCAGTTTATTATTGCTTTTCCCCCTAAATTAGAGGGACAAGCAAAAAGGAATCTGCAAAGGCAAGAGGTGACTGGATGGGAGTTAAAACCAGACCTGGCAGCCATCCGGGTTTGCCCGAGGCACGGGATGGTGATGTCCCGGCCTCAGCCCCACCAGCGCCTGGCCCGGGGCCCTCGGCTGCCCTCCAGCCCCCTCCCTGCGCTCCGAACGAGCCGCAGCACGGAGGAGACGATCAGGCTCTCCCAGGGCTGCAAACATCACGTTTCCAGCATTTGGGTCCCACATAGGTCCGTGCGCATCTAATGGGGAACACTGACCCCAACGCTGGCTTTGCAGGGGAAGCTGAGGGGAAAGGAGGACCCGGGAGCAGACACAGCTGCCACTGACCACCGCGGCTGCAAGTACCATGACCCATGGGATAGGCAAATCCCGCGAGCCGGGGGTGAGCTCACTACCTCGGCGCTCAGGCGATTAGTTGTTTTGATGTAAACGGGATCTAATCATTGCTGCTGCTGCTGCTGCTACCTCTGATTATTGGAGTTTGTTTCTGTTTACGTGATGTTTACATAACCGTATAGGGCTATTAAGCACTTGCACCCAATTAAAAGCTGAATCATTCGCTGGATAATTCACAGGCACTGCCCAAGCTGCTTCGCTGGCACTGGCAAGCTGGCAGAGCACCGGGGCCATCACTACTTGCCGCAACAACTCGGCGTTCCCTTACAGCTGGGGAAGGAGCCGACTGCACCTCTCCCAGCGCAACGCGGGCACGTTGCTCTGCATTTCCAAATGTACAACAGTGCTTTCCGATCTCTGCGCTGTCGGCTCTGAAATTGTTTTATACCCCATAAATTCCATAATGTGCCAAAGTAAAGATGTACAAACTGTCACCATTTAGGATGATATACATTTAATTTCATCCAATAAAGCTGCTAGCACTTACTACAGCGCCTTTCCTAGAAAACAGCTCCGTGTCATCTAAACAGCATGTCTCCTGCCTGCAGCTTTCATACAGCACGGAGCCGGGGCCAAACGCGATCAGGAAGAGACAAACTCCATCAGGCAATGGAGCCGCAGCTGCTCACGCTGAGCCTGCCCAGCACAGGCGGTGCCTGATCTGTGCAGCTCCGGACAGGCTGCCCTGTGGAATACAGCAAAGTCAGAAAGGTCTGAGGCAAATGTCCAAGCCAGATTTTGATTTTTTTTTTTTTTTTTTTTTTTTTTTTTTTTTTTTTTAAAGTCTGAGAGAATTAGCATGCTGACAGCTCATGGTGTCTTCTGAGCTCACGCTGTCAGCCTGCTCGCCTCCTTGTCTGAAGCAGACAGAAAAACTTGAGTACAAGTGATATTTGGACCCCTCATCTTTAAAATCTGAAAGGTGCTCCCATTTTCCATTTCCCCTCGACGCTTTGATACCGTTTCTAGCTGCTGTCCTCACGATCAGTGGTCTCCACATGGCAAGGACATCAGTTGATGATGTGGAGGCTGCAAAACCCATGTCCTGCACCAGGACTCGGCAGCTGAGCCGGGCTGCAGAAAAGCCAGATACACACACTCTGGCCTCATGGACTCAACAGACCCTAAAAGCCCCCCACATCCAGGAGCTACAGAGGAGACAGATCTGCTGTCCGGATCCTGTGCGAGTCTGAGGCTTGTCATATAAACGACGCGGCAGGAAGGAGGTAGGATGGCAGGACACGCAAGCAGACCTCAGCCTAGTGAAGGCATCAGGAGCAGTGAAGAGCTGAGCTCCATGGCTACGAGGCCAAGAGCAAATGTTGCTATAGCTGTTATAAAGGGAAAAAACCCATGCCTGGCCCCTGGTGTATGAACGCATGGCACTGATGTAGGATTGCGTAGCAAAATAAAGCACAAAACCCATGCCACGCGTCCTCGTGTGTGTCGTTACCTGAGCTTGGCTTGTGCATCACCTCTGACGTTCTTCCTTGCTTCAGCGCAGGAAGACACAGATCGCCGGCCAGCCCTTGCCCTCCCACAGCTCCCAGCCCACTGAGCAGCAGATCTGTGTGTGACCTAGCCTAGAGGAACAAAAAGCAAAATGGGGCTAAATATACATCTAATAGACTCGCCTAAATAGAGGCACAGGTGTGTTTCCCCCACCCCACCTACTACCCTGCTCACCTGCCCTCTTCCTTCTCCAGAGAAGCCTTTTTATGCAGTTTTCCTTGCCAAACCCCTCCTTTCAGCAGGCTTTTATACCTTTCTGGCCTAACTTGCAGTCAAATTTATTTCCATAAATTCATTGAACTGTAGAATACTTTACAGTAAAACGTTTCCTGAGTACTTAAAGCCACTTCCAAGCGTGCTCTGCTATCTCTCCTTAGCATGCGCAGCAAAGTCCCTGCACGGGGTGTTCGGCGTGGAAGAGTCTAGCACGGGAAGAAGCTAAACAGAGAAATACTGTCACCAAAGCCTTGGGGCGGGGGGGG
>KL261153.1:717-11839 GCA_000699545.1 Podiceps cristatus | reverse complement strand
AAATAAATAAATAAATAAATAAATAAATACAAAACCAAAACCAACCAACCAAAAAAACCACACACAAAAATAATACCCTGCACAAAAGAAAAAAAAGGAGAAACCTGCTTTGGCTTAGTAAAGAAATAACAGAATATTTATTCCTGGAATGGCAGGGGGTGGGAATGAGGTTGAAGAACAGAAATGAGAGCTGATAAGGAACATTTGTTGTACACAACATTGACTGCAGTATAGAAAGTACTAAAGTGTGTGCCTATAGTGTATCACATACAAAACATTTTGTGCCACATCTACTAAATCAGTGTTTTTCTGAGCCCGGTAAATATAATAACTAACCCCAGTGTTTAGATATTTTATCACTTGGACATGTTAAAATAAACCATTCCTCTTTATCCTGTTTAAGGAAAGTCTATTTGGAGGGCTCTGCCAAAGCTAAATCCTGGGTCAGACCTACAATTTTGGTTGCAGCTGAATTAGGCTTTTAAATTCCTTTCTCTACCCACCTCAGCTCAGTCTGGTGCCCTTTACATTAAATTGGATTCTGGCAACTTTCCAAAGAATAATAGAAAGTTTTCTGAGATGACATTGTGAGCATTTGGCTGCTTATCTAAACAATGTCCCAGCTTCCTCCGAAGAGGAGGACTCTTACAAGGAAAGGATTCAAGAGCTAAACATGTTTAGACTAGTAAAAAGGCAGTTAAGAGGGTATTAAATCACAGTTTACAAGTACTTATGAGGGATAAAAGGCACCAGGCATTGCATTTTTATATTGCAAAATATGTGGGGAACTTCTGTCAACTCACCTTCGGTCTGACTACGACAAAACACAGGATTAAGGTCTAGCTAAGCAGTCAGAAAGGGTAGGCCAGGAAAAGCAGCAATACTCACTACTATTATTTTTAAAGCTTTTCAGATGTACATGAAATAAAAACTATAAGTAGGGATTTGGATAGACAAGTTAGATAGCAGTAGGTAGTGAAAACAAAATAGACCTTTTGCCAGGAGAACATCTTATGGTTTAGCACATCTAATCACTCAATTGAAATAGAAAGTAAATAACTTCCCTCAAAATGGTTCACTTTCAGTTCCAGGCCATTGGTATCATGTTGGGAAGCAGAATTTGGTGCATGGAGTTCAATGGATTTGAGAAACATCTGCTGTGCCCCTTTGCCAATTAAAGCCTGTTTTCACACACCCTACATAAGTAAACAAACAAACCGTGAATAATCGTGCAGAGAGCAGTTACTTTAGAGACACAGGCCAGTATTTCAGAAATTCTGTGACACCAGCATCTTAGTCAACTGTAGAAGTGGTGAAAGAGCTGAAGGTTTTGCAAACGGCTGTTTAGTTGTGCTTCTGGTCCTGATACATAAAATATCTGCTCAAATGCCAACGTAGTGTTCAGTGTGGTCCATCCCTCAATGGTTTTAAACTAAAACAGGGTAGGTTTAGATTAGATGTAAGGAGAAAATTCTTTACAATGAGGGTGGTAAAGCACTGGAACGGGTTGCCCAGAGAGGTGGTGGATGCCCCATCCCTGGAAACATTCAAGCCCAGGTTGGACGGGGCTCTGAGCAACCTGGTCTAGGTAGTGGTGTCCCTGCTCACTGCAGGGGGGTTGGACTAGATGACTGCTAGCGGTCCCTTCCAACCCAAAACATTCTATGATTCTATGATTCTATGATTCTATGATTCTCTCATCTGTTGTAATCTGTGCTAAGGGATGGATTTATAGCATTGGGTTTAAGAGCGGCCAAGGGAACCTTCTTCCACTGATGTGTCTGCTTTTGAACCCATTTATGCATCTGACCTTCTGAAAATCCCATGACATTGAATTCCATCGTGTAATCATATTCGGGATGAAAAAAATTATTCATTTTGTTAACTTCAGAGCAGCTTATTCATTTTTCTGTCTTAGAGACAGAACTTGCCACTCCTCATTCTCTTTCTCCATGCAGCTCATGATTTTGCCTGCTTCTATCATACTCTCCCCCACTTTTCTTATCTGAAAAATCCTAAGCTACTTGCTGGTTCTTTATAGAGAAGGTTCTTCATGACTTTGCTTTTATCTGTCTTTTTTTTTTTTTTTTTTTTTTTTTTTTTTTATTCTACATCCTTTTTTCAGGTGAAGAAAAGGATTTCTATACAGGCACAAAGATACAGGCACAGTATTTTTTTTTTTACTTTGGCTTAATGTTTTTCCTGTTTGGATCTGTACTGTTTTCAACAGCAATGCTCTATTTGCCTCTATGACAACTCTTTATTGATGCGCGGAATTTCTGAAGACACCAGGAAAGGTGACTCTTAGATTCCCTTCCAGTCTGGCAAAAGCTAATTTAGAGGTTGACTCCTTTTTTGTACAGTGAGAATTTCTCTCCCATGTGTATTGCTTTGCATTTAACAAGAATTGTCTTCCATCTGCGATGTATCTCCTTGTCACTCAGCATCATGAAAACCTTCTGCAACTTTTCACAACGTATTTCAGTTTAGAATGTCCTGAATCATTCTCTGTCATCTGCAAATTTTGTCACTTCGCTACTTGTTCCGTTTTGTGGATCACTTATGAATATTTGAAACCACACAAGTCTTGCACAGATTCCTTTCATGACAACTGTGAAAACTGGGCTTTTTTTCTCAAATCTCGGAACAGTTATTATTCTTTCTCTCTTATTCCTGACACTTTTTTTTTTTTTTCCCCCACACCCTCAAGTAGGGTGTTTGGTGTGTGCATTATGGGTTTTGTTGTTTGTTTGGTTTGGTTTTAATTCCAGCTGTAGGATAGAAAACACAACAGATTTATTTAGATTTTGTTTGTTTGTTTGGGGACTTTTGGTGTTTTGTTTATGTTTTTCTTTTTGTTGAATACTGGTTGAATACTGATGGAAGTGTGAGAAATAACTTAGTTCTACAAAATCTTTTTAAACTCTTTTCCACTATATCATAGTTAAACACATTACTATTAATTTTATTATTTTAAATGCATTTTCACAATCAATTGGCAATTTAACCTATTAGTCTAATATAGAATTCAGACCTACATATCTGTAGTCTTGTTAATATTTCTTAATGTTACTTTTCTCTAATGTATCTTTCCATGATGCTCTTTTTGATCTTTTCTTAATATTCAAAGAATTCCTGCAAGAATAACCACTATGGCATGGTCTAGCTGGTTGTGGAAAAAAAAACAAAAAAAAACAACTTAAAAATTCTACTTCCCCAGATTCCATGATACACTTTATTTTGTTTTTTCCTTTAATTACCTTCTCATAATCCATTTGCTCTATGAAATTACAATTACTGTCTCATTCTAAGGCTCAGCATCCCTCCTCCACCTGGTATAATTGCTGCCTTGCTGGTTCACACTCTGGTGTTACGGCTGTAGCCACTGGCTCTGAAAAAGAACTGTGTGGTAAAGTTTCCTCCTCCCCCAAAGGGAGAACTTAATAATGACAGGCTTAGCATTAAGTGGCGGGAGCAGGAGCTGATGTGAAGTTCCCAAGGAACCAAAGGGAACCAGGAGGCATAGCGGGAGGTGTTACTTCTACGCAGCTGCCCTCAGTACTCCCAGAGAAGGCTTTGAGCCTTCCTGGACTGCCCCTTCTGCTTCTCTCCCTCTTCAAACAAATTGAATACATCGTGCATTGAGCTAGTTATTTTATATCCACAACAAACTAGGTTTCCTTCAACAACATAAAAATGCAAATTGATGTAGCTTTGATTTTGGTTTTTGCAGTTTCCTTTCTTCTTTGTCATTATACAAGTTGTACCTTTCCAAGCTCACTGTCATTTCCAGCTCTGGTGTCCAAAGATATTTGAAAAAAATTCTTCCAGAGAAGGACATTGTCCTATTCCTTTCCAAATAAATGTTTTTTATTCCTGTATGTTTTCTCCTGGTATAGATGGATGGATTTCTATTCCATCAGGGCATTCACGCTTCCTTACCTCTTCTTTTATGTGCATAACGACACTTTAATAGTCTCCATGGGAAGAGTAAAAAAGGAACTATGTTACATCCTAGCTAAACATTGTTCCCAGGTGGTGGAAGTCACAGAAAATTCAGTAAAAAACTAATTGAAGATGTAAGAATTACTTGGGCGGATAATGGAGTTATTTGAACCAGTGTTTTGAAAATAGAAAAAATAGAAAATCTAATCCTCTATCAGTAAGCTAATAGAATAACTCTATTCATCTTACTTACACAGAAGTCAAAGAAAGAAACACTTTTTTTTTTTTTTTTTTAATATTGATATATTTTATTTGATTGCATAGACTCAGTTTTACTCTTTCCAAAATGTCATCATCAGTTCTTTCATTTACTATAGTCTATTTCCTTTTTTTATTTGATCTCCACCAGATTTTTGAATGTTAGGAAAATATCCTCATGCTGAATAATATTATATTCCTCTAAGGAAGAAAGTGAACCCACATACTGATCTGAATAGTCAGGCCAGCATGAGAAGGGATCAGAATCTATTCTGAATTGTAAAGACTAAAAAAGCTTCTGGTTTATCTAGGAACTAAATTGTATTTCAGCAGCTGAAAATTCTAGCACATATAGTGTTAAACAAGTTCACTTCAGGATTACTTCCTGATGTCTTCAAAGATTTTGTTTTTGTTTTCTGTTTAATTTTCCAAGCTGAGATAACATGGATGAAATCATCCACAGATGGCTTACTGTGGACATCATTACTATGAAAATGTAAGAGACAAAATTCATGACAAATGTCAAGAACTGTTACTTCTTTTTAGTTTCAAAATGAAGACTTCTACTAGGATGAAATATTCATAGTAGAGTGATGTTACTAAATTACAGGGTTACAGTAAGTATGGATTCTATATTTTATAAAAATTAATGAATGCAAGGGATACTTGTGGGAACTTACTGTTCAAGGAGAATTCTGATCTTCCTCAGCTGTATTTATTCTTTGTTTCAACTCCTGAGTATCTCAAACAGGCTTTTACATTCACTAAAAGTGAATTTTTATTTGAAGTTATAGACTAGTTTGCTTTCATGATTTAGGTTATCACATTTTAAACTAGATCAATTATACTACATACCTATTAGAATCAGTGCATTAACGAGCAGCACAGCATCATTTAGAGCCAGAGAGAGGAGAGAGCCAGACCAGGCTTCATTCACCTTTCCAAGTAACTGAAGCAACAAGTTATAAATAAACTCATATTTGAAATGACTGTTTGGTCCTCTCACTCCAAATTTGGTTAACGATTAAATTAAATTCTTTTTAGAGCAGGGTGCACATGTATTTAGGATCATTTGAATCAGAAACACAAGATAACTATGGCACTTGATGAAGGAAACTGGATAAAATCCACCATATAACATACCTGATGGAGTAAAGGAAAACTAAACTAAATGAAATAAAGAATCTAATGACTTGACCATCGGTATGGAGAAAATGAGATGTCAAATCCCAGCTCCTTAGGTGAGCTACAGAGAAAAGAAAATTAAACCATTGTACATCTCAAGAAAGTTGGGAAAACATGACCAAAAATTTGGGTGGAAATAATCAACATTTCCTGCCAAGGTATGGTATTTGAGCACTTTTTTCCCATCCTGGAAAGATCTCCTAAGGTACTCAGTGCTCATCACAAATGACAATGTTACCAAAAGAAAAAAAATCTCCATGAGGTACCTCCAGACAGTTCAACTGAAGGAAGTTTAATATTGTCCCGAATATAACATTTAATTTCCCTATCAAAGCAATGTTTACCTTCCTGCCTGCCTTCCTTCCTTTCTTCCTTCCTCTTTAATTCTACTCCAGGGATCAAGTGTGAACCTTGAACATTTTATTATTTTCTTCAAAATATTGCTTAGGGTACTTCCTACCATAAATACATAATGTTTTCAAGTCGTCCATATCCTTTCTAATAATTTTATTTTTTTTCCAAGGAGCAGGAAAGTACTAATAAACCAAGATCTGAGAATCCAGCTGGGTTTTTTCTTTCTCATTAACAGGTCATAGTGATAACAGCATTTACTGAATCGCCATTGCTGTCAATGATCTTAAAAAGCTGAATTGTGACAACTTCAGAAACATTGTAAGAACAGGACATAAGTAACAAACAGCGGTTTATCAAGAACAGCTCATTTAACTTCCTGTGGCATGCAATTCTGAAGGAAAAGAGAGTTTCTTTCATCAAAAGAAACAGAGTCTCTTTTCCTGAACTTCTGGAATTTGAAATTCCCTGTTACTCTCCCTACCACCAAGTGCAGTATCATTGCACAAGAGGCAGGAAAGGGATAGCCGTGGCCTGGTTGCAACATGAAGCATCCCACTACTGCTATATGGAAAGGCTGACCTTTGAGTTCTGCCTCCTCTTCCTTTGACCAAGTTAATCTTGTTCTCTCTACCCACCTGTCGAGGTTTATAATGCTTGTCAGTACTCAATTGTCTACATAACTTCTATCTTTCACGCTTGGTGAAATTGGTCAACAGATCCAGATGTTAGCATCTAAGAGCAGACTGGCAAATGAACAACCAACACAATCATGTCAGCAAAACTTCTTTAAGGAAGCAAGCTAAAAGCATTAAAAAGCTGCTAGCAATAGATTAATGGCAAAGAATTTAGACACCAAAATGGGAAGCTATGACAAGTCTTCTTGCTGAAGCTGATCCAGTTTTAATGAAAGAATTAAAGATTCATCAGGCTACAGGGAAGGAGGAAAAAGAATCTCTGTTTAGTGGTTAGGGTACATGCCTGGCTGAGGAAGGATGTGAGTTGTAATTGCTTGAAAAGCATCAGTGCTCAGAAGATAAGTGATGAGAATTGCTCTCACCATATACTTTTCATATCTGACTCATTTTGGCAATCATCTGTGATGGGTGATTTGTCCCTGCAGGTGAGGAGGAAACTAGATATGAACTTTTTAAGCCCTTGGCAATGTTCACTCATGTATCCGCTACTACTGAAGCAGCACCTGGTTGCGGCCAAGGTCTTGTGCATTGGGCATCTGACAAGGCTAACTGCTGGATTTGGCTCCGTAGGTGAGGTAAGAGGGGGGATAGCCAGCTGGAATGTAGGCGGGTGAAGATGAGGCCCTTCCAGGCTTGCTCAGAAGCAATTAAACAGACTGCAAGGAAAAACTGTTGTTGAATGACAGTCATGGCATCGATGACTTTGCAGTTCCTATCTGTAGCTGGAATTAATTAAGTTAAATGCCTTTACTGTTTGGTGAATGCACACTCCTAAGTTAGATGATGTGTGGAAGGTCCCACCATCTTTAGAAACACTTAAGTTTCTCCAAGACAGCCTCCCACTGGATTGTTCTA
Source organism: Podiceps cristatus (assembly GCA_000699545.1). Lineage (NCBI taxonomy): Eukaryota > Metazoa > Chordata > Aves > Podicipediformes > Podicipedidae > Podiceps > Podiceps cristatus. Next base: position 4,547 of record KL261153.1, on the reverse strand, counting down.
GCAATCAAATAAAAACTACATAGATACTAATTTCGAACTATATATAGACTACTAATGATTCTTAGTCATCACTAAGTTGGATTGGTTTTTCATCAGAAGCAAACTGAAAATGAGAATTTTTTACTTGCTCTCAGCAAAAGAAAAAATTACCTAGTATGAATTTTGCCACCATTTTCATATTAATTATAGATTATTACTGCATGATATATTGAAATAACATTTTTGGCTATAGATATATAGATGAAAAACATGTGTGCATGTTTGGGTAAAACAGAGGGAGAATTAAAGTCTCTATGATACCTAATTTAGGAATATATCTTCATGTAGTAACTTGGAAACAACTATAACCTGTTAGTACAGAATTAATTGCATATTGTTGGCAGAACTATGGGAGACTGAGCTGGGTAACCCACATCAATTTACCCCATTAGCCATACAAGATTTAGCACCACATGGATTTGTACCATCACATCACATTATGAATTCATCCTTTAAAATTGATCAATATTGTTGAGCACTTCTCAATTGTCCTTGCTTTCCTCACAGCAGTGCACATGGCCAAAATCAGAGTACAGTAGGTCAGCGAGGAGTGCAAAGAATGACTCAGTAAATGCCATAAACCACCCTGGCCCTGCCTGCTACTTACTTATATATTAAACCAGAATGTAATCAAATTCACAAGGACAATTTAATTGAAAATTTGGTGTAACTTCACTTGCACTTTTTGGTCCTTTTAGGATTTAAGTGGGAATATTGTTCTTTATACACATGGTTTAAGTAGGGTCTGTAGTAGTAATCTGACAAGCGCAGGGCATTGCCCTTTTAGTTCCTTTCATATCACTGCACGTCATACTAGCTCTAAGTGTCAGGATGCTAGTGAGGGGTAGGCCAGTAGAAGTCAAAAGAATCAGAGAGATTAAAAATCAGCATTTAAAAGAGACCTTATGAAGTAGTCAAAAGAGCACAGTGCACTATACCTCAAAAAAAAAAAAAAAAAAGAAAAAAAAAAAAAAACTATAAAAAGAAAAAAAAAAAAACCCAACAACAAAAAACCAACCCAAAAAAGCATTCCTGACTTCAACACGTGCCTGCTCAGGTGGCACATCAAAATGGACTTTTGGCAGGAGCTGGATGCTAGAGGAAGCAATCCCCCTAATAAGTTTTGCTTGAGCATCTGCCTGTGTAATAAACTTTCAGTGGGGAGAATAGTATGACCCTCTGATCCCTTTTTATCAAGGGCAACAGCTCTGCAAGAGGATGGTGTTTCACAGGGAAAGTGATGTCAGCTTGCGAGTCTGTTTCATTACCAACATGCCTGTTAGCTGCTGGAACAGAGCAGCCCAGCTTTGATCTGCAAGAAGCTGGCTAGCAACACTGTCTGCTCATCTCATTTTAATTTTGCAAAATTACAGCAGGTAACTCCAATTTCACACCTTACTTCCCTTACAACTTCGCTTCTCAGTGAAGGTCACAGCCTGCTCTTGATGCGAGGAATGGATTTCTCTTCCAATCTTGCCATCAGCAGCAAAAGAAAGATGGAACAGGTAGTTTCTGTGAAAAGTCTGTCTGTCTTCTGCTCATATGTGTAACTGGGGATTTCAAGATGCCTAGGTTAGCTTCAAATTAGTGGGCTTAAATCCCCAAAATATTTAGGACAGTGGATTGTGCAGCTGAGGTTACGAAACCCTCTTGCAATCCTTGAATTGCGTTCAGGTACTGACTGGTGCTGACGCAGGAAAAAAAGGAAAATACGCGAGGAGGATTGTAAACACACTCAGGTGACTTGCAGCTGGAGTGTCGAAAAACAAATATATCATAGTCATTGTTTAGCCTTGTGTGTTGGACACGTGTGTTTAGATAATGCAGGTGTGTGATAGAGGGACCCTATTGAACATGCTCGAGATTCCTGCCCTGCTGTGGGAAAGATCAAAGCACAGTGGTAAACTACGCCTGCGTGAATCCCTGATATACAGGTGAAAACAGCAGGTTTGGTGATCCTTGAGCATGGACCAAGCTCCACGAGGCTTGTGTCCCTGCTTGTGTGCCTCTGCCCGGCTGCTGCTTCAGGGATCCCCCGGTTGGTGAGGTAATGAAAATAAACTTACTCTTTGCATTTCATCTGTGGTTTTGTGGTTGTTCTTGTGTCCTGCCTGTGCCAGCTCACACAGCTGAGCTCCTGTTAGTTCCACAGTTATTACTACCAAAGTTTGTCCTCAAAAGCTAGCAAGGGTGTGTAGCTGGATTCCCATGGATGTACCAAAATCAGAGGTCCATTATTTGTTCAAAGCCCAGATCTGCATTGTGTATACTTGCCACAAATTCCCTGAAATTGCTCTGCCATGATTTTTCTCTTGTTTTTTCCTTGCTAACCCACCATCCAGAGGTAATGCTTTATCATCACTAGAAGCAAAAAGCAGATTGTATCTTGAGATATTAAATCTTAGGATGGGAAGAATAACTTTCTAGACTTAATGGACTATTTATCAGGAATATGATTCAATAGTTTGAACATAGTTATCTACTGTGAATTTAGGTTCTGTAGAGCATCTTACCTGACCACTGCTTCAACTGCTGCTCAGGAATGGCAATATGCCACAATATTCCTTTAACTACAATTATATTAATTATTAAAAAGTAACTAAGACTGCCTACTGCAAGAGTTTCCTTAAACAGAGCCACTAATAGAATTCCCTGCCTAACTCTCAAGGTCCCTAGCAGGAAGACAAGCCAATAAATTCTGAGGCAATAATTGAAAACAGCTCACCATAGCAGCCAATTCAATTATATTGGCTCTCAGGATGAAAGATTCGATTGATTGGATCAGTGGGCGAGTTATCCATGTACTGCTTGTGGTTTCAAGGTGCACATAGAGAGCAATATTTGCTGCTAATATTTTACAAAAAAAACCAGAGTGGGCGGATGAACAATCAGAGCTGTCCCTAACATTTCTTTGCTGTGGGTAGTAGAAGGCTCAGCTCAGTAAAGGATATAGGGATCTGTTTAGGAAACCTTTGTCATGGTCATAGTTCCCTTTAGGCTGTAGATATATATACTCAACACCATCCTTGATTTGGGAGGAACTAGTCAGTTTACAGGATCATGTAATATAAGTAGAAGTTATTTAATTTAACAGATGCTAAAGTGAGAATAATTACTATCATTGCTGTGAACATGAGAGCACTTTTCCTTACAAAAACAACAGTTGTAAATTTACTCTCTGTGCACAGAACTTACAATCTTAAAGAAGGAATCTCCAGGAAAATTAGAAAGGGATGTGGAATAAGACTTGATCTTAGAGTGCACAAATGAGATGCATTCAAACAAAAGGAGGCAGTTATCATCTTCAAATTATTCACAGCAATATCATCTGTGGGAAGCATGATGCATCCTCTTATTAAAAAGAAAAAAAAATCACAATGAACTAGATCGCTGAAAGGATTTCCACCTTGGAAGTGTTAATTTAAAAAATATTTTTATATTTTTGGCGGCAGAGGGTCACCAAGATGGTTGGGTGCTGAAGCATGTGGCCCATGAAGAGAAACTGAGGAAACTGGGCTTGTTAAGCCTGGAGAAGAAACGGCTGTGGGGGGCTCTGATAGCAGCCGAGTCAATGAGAAGACACTAATCAGACTCATCACAGAGCTGTCTGGTGGGTGGATGAGAGGTAACAGCATAACCTGAAACAAGAGAGATTCAGACTACATATAACAAAAATTCTTTTCATTATGTGGACAACCACATGGAGATGGAGGTTGCCCAGGGAGGTTTTGCAATCTCCACCCTTGGAGTTTTTCAAGCCCTGACTGGATAAGGCCCTGAGCAATCTGGTC
>JMFS01026349.1:0-16456 GCA_000699545.1 Podiceps cristatus | reverse complement strand
TTCTATGATTCTATGATTCTATGAATTTTCCAGTGCTGTGTGCAAACAACAAGATGTTCAGATCAATATTTATGGCATATTTTGCAATGAGATCAAAGATTTAAATTTATGTGTTGAAAATAGGTTTCAGGATAAATGTTACAGACCTTCAAAACTATAACATGTTGAATACATATCTCTCTTTGTAATAAAGCCACAGTAACAAGGAATTATTGCTAATTCTTGTGTAAGAAATATTTGTTGTAGAGAGAGTAATTGCAGGTTTTCTACTATGCAATGTATTATCATTAGTACGACATTGAGTTTAAGTCTGAGAACATTGAAACTGTGCTGTTAACAAGGGTTAAAAAGTATTCTTGTGTGCTACCTGAAACTGAAGACCACTAGGTGGTAAACTATTTCACAAGAAGCTGCTTAATAGAAGCTGGTATCAGGCCCAGAGTGGAAGGTAGAGAAAAGCTGAATCATAACTGACAAAATAATGATTTGATGCCTCAGACTGTTGTGTAAGTTACAGCAAGAAGGTTAAGGCATTCAACTGAGGAAGAGCAATAGAAAGCATGAACATGTACTAGAGAAAAATCATTAAAAGAAAATCAAATAAAAGCAAATGAGTGAGAAGTATGTATGTAAAAAGAAAATGTATGAAAAAAGAAAATGTGGATGTACATATTGTTATCAGACTGCAATTTAAGAACACATTTGGATGTCTTCTATGTGCTGCAGTTACCCATATAACATTTGAAGTGAATGAAAATGTAAATGAGGGAAATCAATTCTAACCATGTATCTCAAGGAAGATTTCTTTAACAATAACCTTACTCATCTTCAGGCAAAACAGTCTTTGAATTCAGTAGGATTTCCTGAGCTTAGCCGATCTCCCACTGGCTTCAGTAGAAGGACTTGATTTTCAATCTTGCAAGCCCCTCCATCAGCTTCTGCCCGTGCTCCCACCTTCCATTGGCTCGAGCGGATGAGGAGCACCCGGGTACTGCCAGGCCATCCCACGTGTACGTGCCAACCAAAGCTGCCCCTCAAGAATTGCTTTCCCTTGGCGAAAAAGACTCTCCTCTACCTGGATGACAGTTTCCACAGAAGTCATACAAAGGGTGGAATGCATCTGTTTTTCAGCACTCTGCCAGATTGTTGGAAAAGAAATAGGTTCCAAAGTTATTTGGCAAGAAAGGACAGGTAGGGGATTCAGTTACTTAAATAGTAGTGTCTAGTGCCATTTTACGCTTTGAGCACCCATGATACCAACACAGGACTAGTAGATGTGACCTAGGACCTATTGGACTCCATTCCCTTTTGGAGTGGCAGCTAGAAGCCAAACAGGAAGTGTTAAGGTATTGAAAATGACACTGAATGCTTTGGCAACTGAATTTAGCTGGCAGTGTGAATATATAAATCTTGTTTCTCTACAGAATCAGGCTTAAAAAAAAGAGATATTTAATACATGGAGGAAGAAAAAAATCTGAGGAGCACCAAGAATTTTTTGTATGGCCCATCAGAATTTTACTTTTCTTTAAATGAATGTTGGAAAAATAATGGGGCAATCCATATTTTTTCTTTATCTTACTGCGAAATGTTTTACATTTCTGGATGTATTTCCAAGTACCAAAAATTGTTCTAGCTTGGTTTCAGCCTACTTTCTCTTTTTCATATGGGTACATTTCTGTGAAGAATAACCACCACTATTTTAAGTTCTTCAGGCCTCTAAAATGCAACATCACCAAATGAAAAACCGAGCTATTATTATCTGCCAGCTATCCCACCCAGTGACTAAATTCAAGATAAAAATAGCCAAATGGGTTTATACATGATAAAAAGTGGAAAAGGCAGATTGCTTATAAGATAAAAAGAAACTATGATAAGCACAGGAGATGAGAGCTAGTAACGCATATTGGTGTGATGAAGACTGACATGCCCATTACCAAAGTGGAACAATTCTTAGCAGTAAAAAGATTAAGCATGATGGCATGAAATAAAAAATTGACTAGACTTTATAGAACATTGAAGTTCAGGGACTTCAAAAGGATTATTAAAATCTGTTGTGAACAGAAGCCTTCATAACTAAAAAGAAGCAGAGAGATATGCTACCCCTTAATGCAAGAAAAAAAAACAACCTACTAACTTATCTCTTCTACACTCATGTGAAATACAGAGAAATTATTTGTAAGTAAGAAACAGTAAAAGAACACGTGAAAAAAAATACCTGCAAATTACTGCAGAAGAAAATGGCAAAAGTACAAGATACTTTCTAGGCTAATACAAACCTCAGCATTGCCAATTAGTGATATAGAACTTGAGGAAGATTCTTTTAGCCACAGCTGTACTAGATGTTAGTTGGACAGTAATATAAGGAGCTGGTTATCTACTGCTGATCATCTTATCAGAAACTGCAACAGGTTTTATTTTGCTCTAGCATCTTCATGGGCCTTTGATTCATATTTATATTGGATGACATATTGAGCAGGAAGTCCTCTATCTTCAGAACAGCACTTCAGCCCTTAAAGGGCAAACGACACAGTCTCTTCTGCACTCGCATCATGCGCCAACAGATTTCCACAGCACTGTTACCTTTGAGATGGTCAGTGAGCCCCACTGAGCCAGCAGATGAAGGCAATATTAAGGGCTTAATTCAGCTTTAGAGATGCACCCAGAATGAATATTATCTGGACCACTGTAGTAAATACCACAATCCTTAGACCACACCAATGATTTGTAACACTTGAGGCTCAAACCTTTTACTCTTCTTTTTAGATTTTATACTTTTCATTAAAGTTTTGCTAATCTGGATTTCTATCCTTTTTGGCCTAATATCTAAGCAAGCCATCAGGAGAAATGTTTTCCTCATTAGTGTATCTTCACTTCTGTCACCATTTGATTGTGTTAGAAACAGTCTTTCAAAGTTTGACCAAAGTCACAAATATTTTAGCAGTTGCATCTTACCACGGTGCATATGTGCAGATTTTTTTTCAGGGTGGGTGGGTAGCAGTGGAGAAATGAAGAGAAAAAATAAACTTGGAGTTCCAGATTAAACTTGGAGTTCCTTTTCTACCTTTCATTGAGACAAGCAGATATGCTGAAGGAGTGTTGTGTAGAATTAGTGACTGTTTAATTTGATAATTATTGTCAGCGCATCATAAAATTTCAAAGGTAGTCAAAAAGTTATCATTGAAGACTTAGAGATTGTTTGCAATGCTATTTTGAATTGACAACCACCTAACATGGTGTCATTGATATCGATGATGCCAAAGGCATAAGAGAATTCCATTTCAATTACTTTTACTTTATTTTTCATTCTAGACATGAAAACATGCCTCTTAAACATACCCCCTAATGGTATCAAAGCAGATTCACAGAGCAGTTATCAAGTTTTCTGGTTTAGTACCAATATCTTGCTAAGAGAATATTTGTTACGTAGTTCTCTGTCTTAACAACACCTGTACTTGTAAATCAGATATATAGAAATGCTTTATGAACTGATTTGCAATTGCAGAATTGTAGGCTTTCCATTTCAAATCACGACCTTTTAGTATATTAATTTATTTGGTGAATTTTCTGTAGTACATATCAATACCGTATGAGCATTTCATGTTGCCCAAGGAACCCTCACCTACCTTAGGGAAATATTATTCCTTGTAAAAAGATGATTATTTCCTCCTTTAAAAAATTCTTCAAATACTTATGAATTGTACACAAATGCAGTAAACTAAGCATCTTTTTAAGCCTACCTATTGATAAACTAAACCAAAAGCACCAAAAATAGAAAATATATGCATCCCTTCCAATGTGACATTGATTGCAAAAAAACCTAATGATGTTATAGGATGAGATTAACCTGATTTAGTAAAAATGCCTACACCTGAGCTAATCACCCAAGATTACCTTCAAGCAACAGCTATTGGATATAGTCAGAGGGCAGGGCAGTGATCATGTCATCCTAACGTTGACATCTAACACTGGTCAAGTAAATCACATTCTAGTTCTTTTAGTGAACTGCAGAAGCATTGTGTAACTAGCTTAACTATTAACAACAATATTTAAATGTCTAAATTTAGGATCAATGAATCTCATCCTCAATGTCTACTGCACATTTTCTTCTGTTTGTAGGGATTCATTTAGCCACTGTTTGTCACAGAGCTGTTAATGCCCAAAGAGTGAGGTTGCAAGAACTGATGGAATCACTGTGAAAATTTCAGTTGTTCTAAAACTCATGCTAGTCACAGATCATCAATGCTTGACATTTTCCATTTCTGCAGAGGTTTGCTACCGCCTCATGCCTGGGTCTTTAAGTTTAAAACTGTGGGCTGAAAGGTAGATAAAACTCCAGAGATATTGCCCTCTGGGTTTCAGATAGCACACAACTATTACCTGCAGAAAGAACTTCATGTTTTGCTGAAATAGATATTTAAGCTACATTTTAAATCTCAGCACTCTGAAGAAATCTTTAAAACTGAGATTTGCTTCAAGTAATAGATATTAGAAACCAAAGAACAAAATCATTAAAAGTATAAAAAGAAAAATATTATATATTACTATAAGTAATATTCTGTTTTGAGAGGTCTAATTATTTTAATTGAAGAATCAGTAGCAAACTTCAATTTATGTAAATATGCCAGGCAGTTACAGCAAATAAGAAGGAAAATCTTCAAATTAGCAAAAACACTGAGAAAATAAATCACAGAGTTGTCAGAAGGACACAATTACATCAACTGAAGCCCACTCTGAGCAGGGGTTCACATCCTCTTCCATGCTGGGCTGCACTCGCTCAAAGGAGTACTCCAACGTAATAAAGCAAGTTTTGTCACATGTATAATGAATACATTAATCCTAAGTAAAGACAAATTATTTTCTATTTGGACAGGTAATAAGAATTTTTTCAGGAGTCTCTGAGAAACATAAATTCATCAAGATAAGATCTAGGCTTTAGTTCTCACAGCTTATATTGTCTGATACTCCCTCGTGTGCTACAAAACAGGATAAGGCTAAACCTCTCTATTTTAGGAAAGGTATGATCTAAGCATACCTCAGAAGAATCACATGTAATTTTATTTCTATATATAGTGTGTGTAATGAGAAGAAGAAAGCCCAACTCCATTGTTTCCAAATGAGATATTTTTCTTCAAACAGGAGAAGTAAGTCAGGTCTGTAACATATCTATCACACATTTCTTTTTCCAATTTATTACTTCAAGAAATAACAGGTTAGATGGTATTCAAAAACCTGTAGTCAAAGAGGAGCAGCTAACACGCATTTCCTGTGTAAGTCTACAACTGAGAAGTACAATTATTGTCTTTGTGTTCACAGTAACTTTCCTACTAATTAAAAACACAAGAATATTAATCCAATTGGAACCTGTTATTTTTTGCTGTCATTTCCTGCCATCTGGGTAATATACATTAGCATTTGGTGTTAATATGTTTAATAGTTAATGGTGTTAATATGTTAATATGTTAATATGTTTAATAAATAACCTTTATCTATTTTTTCTCTATGTTTTCTGAAAAGTGATAACTCTGATTTTTCTCTTTGCTTGTTACAGAGATTAGGGTATAAAATCTGTATCATAGTCTAATATGAGTACCTGAAAATTCTTTCAGTTCTTTCTGCCTTCCTATGATGCCTTTGACTGATCTAATGCAATAGTGTCTGTTAAAAATAGACAGGAAAGCTGAAAGTTGATAAGTACATGAAAGCTGTCTTGTTAAGCCAGTTCGGGTTTCTCTTTTTCTCATACATAACTGATGTCATTTTTTGAAAAAAAAAAAAAAAAAAAAATACTTGTAGTGTGACCTCAAAATGCAGGCAGTTATAGCAGCAGCATGCTACTCAGAATTATTTTTTCCTATCAACATGAAGAAAAAGTAATTTTAGCACCATGTTGGTCGAAACTTTTCAACAGTTCCTTAAGCCAATAAGAATGCTCATGGGCATCTCTCTCTCCATGAGAAAAGAAGTAAACTGAAGTAACTTTTAACAGCACTAGTTTTGCAATCAATCCTCTGATTGATTTTATGTCACGATCTGAAGACTGAAGAGACAGAGGCGTTATGCTGCTGAATTATGTTAGTGGATGTCCTGAACATCTATCCGAGCACCAGGACAGCACCTAACCTGCAAAGACGAGGATGTTCCTGTTGCAAGTGCCACCTCTTCCTCTGGCTCCGAGAGGAGAAGGATGTGGGCCCGGAGCTCCCGTCTGGCTCACGGGGGCTGCCGCAGCCTAACCGCAGGCCGTTGCTGGGTACGGAAGGGAGCAGGTCACCCCCTTCGCTGCTCCCCGGGACAGTTCAGGCAGGAAGGTGGAGGGCTAAGCCGGCATGACAGTGAAGGCAGGGAATAGGGTTTATTATTTTGTTTCTTATCCAGTGGCTCACTTTGCAATAAAATAAACCTGTCCTGTTCATATAAAGGCAAAGGAAGAGAGTAATAAAGAGCTTCCAAGGAGTTTTCCTTTCAACTCTGAAATGTCCAGGAAAGCCTTGGGATAAGCATCCTCTCAAGTCTGTAAAAGCTCCCACATCAAACTGTGAAGAACTTCTCTGGGACAAAAAGGCGTATCTTAACCATTTGAGATTTGACCAAGGTTACGCCTTTTAACTGCAAATAGCAGGACTGAGAATTCATTTCTTTATAAATGAACAGAATGAAAATTAAAAAAACTACTCACTGCCCACTAAAATGATGACTGAGTTATATTAACAGCAGTGGTGATGCAGGGGTTTCAGTAATTGATTCTGAGAAGAAAAAAGCAATTGTAGCCTGGGGAAGACTGAATGTATAAATGTAATAATTCTTTTTTTCCCCAAACGTTTTCACTATAGACCTGAGCAACAAGACGAGTCAGCTTTCTCTCCAGTAGAGAATATGACAGCCACTGTTTTAATGTTAACCATTTTATTTAGGCAGATCACTGATTCTGGAACAGGTCAGCAGATACACAAACTAATTTGTAACCACTTGCTACCCATACACAGGTCAAAGCACAACATATGTTAATTCTGCAACCACGGTGCATTGTGGACTGACATGCTATTGCTAGTGTGACCTTGAAGAAGAGGCTGTTGGGAAAGATCAGAGTTGCAGGAAATGCTGATCCAAAGCAAACAGAAATGATAAACAGAAAGCAGCATGGGAAACACATCAGCACACAGGATCTGAACTTCAAACATCTTCCTTAGCCGGTGAGATGTCACGGTTTCACTAAACGTCCCACAAGTTACCTGCGCTTTTGTCAGGGCTACTATGATAGCTTACATTTGTCCAGGGCTCCCAGGACATCTCAACAGCTTTTCTCAGTCAGAGCAACTATGCAACAGGTTCAACTAGAGTCCTGTTTGGAATATGGGGCTTTCTTACTTTTTTCAGAAAAACTGAATTTACAGTCCCAACATGCATGTGATAATAGGAGAATAGCAATAAGGAGAAGAGGCAGGAGCAACCTCTCTTGGGGTAGTGACGTCTTAGGAAGGAGCACACAGATTAGGTTTAAAGTCCTCTCAGCAGCTCTACTGCACTTGTCAGCCTTAGTTCTCTCTGCAGTTTCTAAAGTATGATTATTCCCTATTTTTCAGATGGGCAAATAGGTCAGAGAGGTGAAGCAACATTTATAGATCCAGTCAGTAACACTAGTGGCAATACATACTATTACTAATACGAGGATTTTAAATTCAGTCATTACTGCATTTTTTTCCCTAATTACTTGACTTTTTAGAAGCGATCAAGAAACTGTTTACATTTTCAATAAAATGTTAACCATACCTATTTATGTGCTGTGAAAAACCTACTTTCTAGCCCAAGGGGAACAAAAAGAGAAGGAAAATTTTTTTAAGATTTCTTTTATTTCTACTGCTGGGACTGTGGGGACTGCCAGGACTGCCAGGACCGCAGAGTCCTACGGTCAGGTTGCTGTTGTAAACTCTTCTGTCTGTCATACAGAGCCTCTTTGGATAGATCACCACAGATCATGAGCAGTTTTGCATAAGTTAAGGTCAGCACACCGACAAGCGCTTGTCTGTAATTACATGTTTATATTGAACTTGTAAATTAAATTGGTGCTTAGAAAACTCATCTTAATGTTTTGTCATATAGCAGAATCACAGTAAGGGCAATCTTTGGAATTTTGGTTTTACCTTGAAGCTTGCAGTCAAATTGCTAAATGCTAACCAATGCCTGTCAGAGACATGCAATTTTTTGAAAAAGAATGCAAGGTGAGTTTGCTGAAATATTTTTTCCTAACATGTCACATTGAAAACTTTGTGTTTTGTACTGTTCTAAGAAATTGTTGTTGCTAATAATGAAGGATAGCTTTTGAGGCCATATAAATAAATCTTAAAACATATTTTCCTTCTGTTTTTGTTCCCCTTGGGCTAACAAGTGGGTTTTTCACATCACATAAATAGGTAAGATTAACATCTTATTGAAAATGTAAACAGTTTCTTGATCACTTCTAAAACATCAAGTCTGGGTTTGGCTGGCACCGCAGAGCCCGCTGGGGCGCACCCCCTCAGGCCCCATTGAGCAGGGAGCACTGGGACGAGGCAGCAGGAGAGGGTACTTTACTGTCTTTGCAGATGTGAGCCCACGCTGCTCAGTTCTTTTAACACTGACAGTCTATACCAGTCTATGATTTGCAGTCTTTCATTCCAGGATGGAAAGGTAGAGACAGAGAAGCCAAGATTCCTTTGTGGGCTACGCAGACTAAGCCTGCTACAAAGCGCTCAGCAACTTCCTCCTGTTCGACTCTTCAGTCTGCTCACAGTGACAACCTCTCCCCATTCACACAGCTCCTTCCATCACTCAGACACCTGCTAAAAACTCCTCCAGACAGTTCACAAAGATACAGTCATCAGCTCCTCCTCCTATACCTCTCATTTTAAGAAGTCCTCTTGCCATAGCCCAGAACTCCAGTACCTATTTCCAGCTTCATTGTTGAAAGCTTTTCTTTCCGAGCAGCCTGCTGTAGCTCTCTCACAGCATGAAGCACCTCTGCTATGATTAACTGGTGCTACATTAAATAATGGAAGCAATAAAACCCTCCTAGGAAAGTATCCTGCCCTGCTTCACTAAGGCTTACAAAATAACGCACCACTCCTGCCTCAGACATCAATGAACCCAATGAAAAAAAAATTTTGAATGGAGCCTTGACTATAGCTGTTTCAAGTAACCAAATAATAAGTATCAGAAAGGCTATATCATAAAATATTTACGTTTTCAACTTTGTCAAGTCCCGTTAATAGGTCTGTTTTCCTGTTGTAGCTTGCTGCCTCTTTTCTATTTAGAAAGATTTAAATAATTTACTTATTGTTGTGGATTTTTTCTAGTCACAGTTCCTCATATAGTTATATTCTCTTGTACTAATCCCTTATGTCTCATTTTCAGAAACTTCTGTCACCTACTTGTGAGAGAAAAGTTAGACAGCTGAGAGCCTGTTTAACATCCCTGTTTTACAGCACTTCTGTAATCTAAACCAAATAAGAGTTTAAAAAAAAAAAAAAAAAAAAAAAATCCCAGTCTCCTTCAATACATAAGGATTACCTGTATGGTAACATTTAGGAAACACTATGTAATGTAACATTTAGGAAACACTAGTTTTATAAAGTATTCTCCAGGCAATGATTCCCCACTAGCAATAAGAGCAAATTAAAAAGCGTCTGTGAAATTAATCTTTTGGAAACTGGCATGTCCCACATCCCCTGCCTCCATTCTCCTATTTTCATTCACTCAAGGTAAGTGAAAAAACAAAAGAACCCTCATTAAAAGTAAAACCGCTGGACTCTGGGCAACGTGATATGTTACATTGTGTGTGATGTAACAGCATAGACTCACTGAAGAAAATCAGGTTTGTTTGACATTGTAGATAATGATGAAAAGATGGATAATCTGAAAAAAAAAAAAAAAAAAGGCTGTTAGACTTGCAATCTAGGAGACAAATGCACAGGCTTAGGCTCTTAGAGGATTCAGGATGATGAAAATTTGTTATGTAGGAACTTCACTCTAGGTGTTCTGCTCTACTGCACTTGTAACTGCCTTGTCCATTCCCTGGCTGACCAGCCCTCAGGCGATGTCCTTGGCCCCTTATCTTCACTCCTGGCTGCGTTTGCTGTTTTCTGGCCCTCCTGGGCAGGGAGGTAACAGCTGCTTCACAGGCGAGGAAGAAACAGGCACCTCTGAGAGGGAATCTGGAGCCAGTAGCAGAAAAATGGTGAAAGATGGGGAGTGAAGTATTGAATTATGAAGATTTTATGAGCATGTTGCAGATGTGTCAGCGTGCCTGAATCTCTCAGGGCTAGATGTCTAGGACTCATCCCACTTGGTTCAGTGAAGGAGAGCAGTTTTCTGGTCTGAGGCAACTGCATTGAGACCAGATACAGCCACCTCACTCAGAAAGGGTAAGAATCTGTCCCTGTGCTGAACGTTGGTGATGGGACATACTCCAGCCACAGCAGCTACTTCGACATAATATAGCACCAGCTGCTGTTATTTTCTGTCATGTTATTTTGCTTCTGAAACTCGTCTGGTTGGCAAAGGTACACAACCTAAATAATATTTGAACAGAGCCTACAAAGTGCTGTAAGAAGTGGTTGAAGAGATATTTTAAATGATGCCTTTAAAATATCCATACTAGGTAAGCAAAGGAATCTATGAAACCAGTTGGCTTTGGATTATATCTGAAATAAAAATCTGCTCTCGAGAAGAATCTGATTGCTACTTCCTAATTTTACATGACATTTTGAATGAGATTTAATGTACAAAAGCAAGATAAGATGCAATGAATAGGTAAAACGCTTCTATTTTGCTGTTCCAAGAAATGTGCTTAATAAAGATAAAATGAAAAAAGAAAATAAAATCACCCCTCTATTTAAATCATTAAATGACTGTACAAAAAGCAACAATTGCTCTTAGGAAACACTTCTTTTTCTCTTTCCATTTTTTTTTTTTTTTTAATAGTTCATCCTGATGATGAATGAGACTGGTTTACTCAGAACTGATTTCATGGCAAGAGAAGTACATTCAGAGCAGGCAGCCGCTGAGAAAGCTTTTTCACATTACTACTGTGACAAACTGCAAGGTAGCATTGGCGTACACATAAATGTCCCCTGGGGACAAGTGTACAAGCTTCTTCTACTTTGTGAGCCAAGCCAGGTTTGAATTTGAGCAGATACCTGAATATACCAAGTTGGGAAAGCTCCTCATATGCAAGTCTGCCCCACTCGCCTCAGAGCAGCTAATTTCTGTCACGTCTGTAAGGTCTTTTAAGCCTCAGTCATGTCTGCAAATAACTCCTAAGTGCTCTAAAAGCCTTATGCATAAGTTATCCTTCTAGTCCTTTCACATGACATTTTCTTCACATTCTTTCATATAACATTCACCAGTATAAGGAAATGGTTGAATAAACATTTCACCGTGAGAAGTGAATGGGACAGTAAGTAGCCAAATTTGGAAAAGAAAATGAACTGAGCCATCAACATTCGTACTTAACTTCCTGAGTAAGAATTACAACATCACCAGTATAGTCTACTACTCCTTGTCTTAACTCTCACTTACCAGGTAATGGTTACATTAAGATGTTCTCTCGTCAGAATAGGGATTATCTGTTAGTGTCTTCATGAAATACACCTTGAACATTCCTGTGCAGACTGAAAACATATTTAGCAATATTCATTGTTCATATGCTGGCTCTAAGTTAAACATTTAGGGAGTACCATCTAAGCAGTTTTAGAGACATTTCTGTGCCATACGTTCACCATCACTAGACCTACTAGCTCCCCCTAAGCCAATTCTACTTAAACTTTCTGGGCTAGGCCGCATGGTTTTGGTAGGGGTTGACAAAGAAAGAAAGTCTTAATTTGCTCACAGAAAGTAGTGGAAGTGCTAATTTGTCTTAAACAAGCAAATAAAGTAAGTTCTTTGCAACTATCTCCTCCTCCTCTTTTCTTATGGGAGTGAAGACAGACATAAACCTACAGGGTGAGACAGTGACAAAGAATACACATGGAAACACAGCTGTGTTTGTTCATGATTTTGTTCATTTTTAAACACGATTTAAATTCCATGCATTATGTATTTTTAAGGAGACATTGTCCCTACAGATAGCAAATTCTGCAATCCCAAGAATCTCACCACAGCTGCACATAGTTCAAGCCAGTACATATTTTAGATGAAGCTCTTTCTGCAGAATGCACCCCCCATTAAGCAGACTCACTAGAGAGCACCCCTTAAAGCTATCCATTATACCACCATTAGGTGGTATATACAGCAAAAATAAAACAAGTTTTATTATTTAACATCTACTTAGTGTTTAAAGATTCATGCTCGATGTTTAGACAGTTTAAATGGCACTCAAGTTTCATACACTAAGTCAGATGCAGCACTTTTGCAAACTCTTAATGGCAAAACACAAAAGCAATGCTGTTTGGCTCTCGTCTGTATTTAGCAAAACCTTGAGAGTTTTAAGAGGGCTGATAACTACTGATAAATGTACTCTCTAGCTCAGTAAATCACATTCCAGATACTAGAAGTAATACAGCATATTTAATTTTCAGAAGTTATTTATCTCACTAATGTGACCTAAGTTTTTCAACAAGTGATAGACAACTCCATTGAACCTCTTTCACGAATCTCATTTTATTGTTTCCTATTTATTGTTTCCTATTCATTTACCCTTATGGTGATTAGCAGACCATCTTATGTGAGATCTTTACAGTTTAAATAATACAGTATACAGTATAAAATATGATTAACTGACAAAGTAAGTCACTGCTTATCATGGAAGATCACTGATCAGTAACAATGGTAAAAATCTGCAGCTTCAGTGGAAGGTTTGTCAGAATTGAATGAATTTTAGATTTTTAATTTAAGACTTTACATGCACACAGAATAAACCATGCAAATTCTGTCAGAAATCTTATTACACAAGTGCAGCTGTTGTCAGGGTATCTGCTGAATGACAAATTCATTCTCAACTGAAAGAGGAGCTGACTTGGCTTATCAACCACTCCTGCAATCCTTGCTCTACAACGATGTGAATGTTTTTTAGATGCTTGACACCTGTAATTTTCATGGTTTGTAGTAGTTAATATGTTGTTGGTCTAGCTTTTAACTTTTATTGCCTCCAAGATACTCAATCCCAAAGTTTGCCAGCTTCCAATTTGCAGAACTGAAGTCACATATTGAGTGTAAATTGATGGCTATTTAAGAGTCTTTCTTTAATATCTTCATAGGATCTATGTTGTGTCATGTTTTCATATTTTACTGTCATAAAAATGTGCATCTAATGGTAACTTCATTTTGAGTTGCATTTCCAATGGCATTGATATTTCTCATCTTTTTAAAGTCATGATTAAGAATAGAAACTCGAGGGATTTTTACCATATGATTATTTTCATCAGTATAATATTTCACAAGTCTGAAATAAATATCTATGTTCCTGTAGTCATTTGCAACCAGGCATTTATGTACCAAATATGGATTGAACGAGTCTACATAAGAGGCTAATCGTTCTATGACAGTACAGAGAAGCCTCTTCTTCCATGGAGGCAGTTTATAATAGACGTTAACACTTCCTATATTTTCATGGCAAATGGAAGGAAAGTTGAATTGGAAAAATAGGCCAAATTAAAATTCAGTTAAATTTACCAAATATCTGTAAGACTTTAAACCTGAAAATCTCAATGAAGCGGGGCAGCACTGCATAGCATGGTATAATGGATGAAACAAATTGATAAAAAGTAACTATGTTTCCTTGATCTCTGGAGGATGCAAGTGAGATCAACTAAGATCATAAATAATACTACCAAATAAACTAGTTTAAATCTTTTTTTTTAAAAAAAAAAATCTTTTACATCACAAGTCCATCTTTTTTAGACTTTATCCAGTATATGGTGGGTGAAGAACAGAAGGTAGGACTGGTGTAAGTAGGAAGAATTTAAAATATGCATTGTCTATATTTGCACAGGTCTCAGGATATTAAGCACTATTTTATGTTGAGAAAACTATTCAAATGAAAAATGCATGCAATACATAGAAAATATTGCTTACCGATATGAGAATGGCATTTATAGTTATAATACTCAATGCTGTTTAGATAGCCCAATTTATTAAACTTATCTTCAGCTGCACTGTAATATACAAATCTTGAAAAGAAAACTCAAAGTCTTCCAAGTTGATGCTTCACTTAAAAGCTTGGGAAGGAAAGGACAGAAACAAAGAAACCGTAGAAAAAACATTCAGAGAATGACAAAGAAAATAAAAAAGCAGTGTTCAGTCTCCATTTCTTTTTTTGCATACTATCTATAGAATACCACCCTGTATAGCTTAACTGTACCTAACGTTTTCCTTTTTGCCACACACTCCCCCAGCTCTTCTCCCGCCCCCATTTCTTTTGACTGCATTGCCCTTGTCGAGATGAAAAAAACAAGGATTTAAATAGCAGAAATGCAAGATCTCTGAACTAGAGCTGGTTGTTGATTTCCAAGTACTATTGCTAAAACTTGATCTCTGTGACATTTGATCATCCTATTACCATGCTATGCGCTTCAAAAACCTGATGCAGTGCAGCAGAAATCATTTTAAGGTTATTTATAAACAGCATAAAGCACTGAACAGCTGTGTGTTAGCAGATTTGCATGTAGAATCAGAGCGAATGTGACAGCTCTCTATTGCAAGTTCAAATTTCCTAGAGGCTAAATTAAAAAGGTTTTTCTATAAGAAAGAATAAACCAGAGTGAATAATTTGGCTGTCATTGAGCTTAATATTAGCCTATGAAAAAACTGAGCAAGATCTGGGACAGGAAGGATTTGTGAAGCGTTTGTTTAGTAAACACCAGGGTTTGGATTTTATATATATATTTCACACCAATTCCAGACAGAAAACTTGAATTGAACTGTAGGGTTTGGTGAGCTTTGAGAAAATGACAGCAAATGCTCATTTTTCCACCATGTTTTTGCATGGAGTCTAAAGTTGAGACATTGCTGAGAAATGTACTTATGCACTTTTAAATTTTGGTTTAGGGGGTTGTTTCAGAAAGTAAAAAGAATTAAATAGCTTCTGCTTCTGTTCTGTGTCCTTCCAAAGCACAATTTACATCAATGAAATTTCTCATGTGCTTAAATGCAAGACATTTCCTACGTCACTCACCTGTGCGTGCATCTTGGGGGGAAGGAAGAAGGGACAGTTTTGCATTTCCAAATGGGTTCTTTCCTGCCTCCCTCCACCTCAGTTCCTTCAGGAAGACCCAAGAGCGGATGTTGCTAACACCAATGTCATCGCTATTTCTGTTAAGTCACTTAATGGTTGATATTTAGCAGGATCAGCTCCCTGACTCTCACTGTGGTCACACGAATGCTCAAACTGATGCCCTGGGCATGGAGACATGACTGCAGCTGAAGTGGCTCACACGGGCAAGCACTGGCAGTCAGTGCCCAAAGAGGTTCAGACCAAGACAACTGGACAAGGCTCTAAGCCTAAGTTTGAAGCTGGCCCTGCTTTTGGCCAAGCATTCAAATACATGAGCTCTAAAGATATCTTCCAGCCTCAATTATTCTATTCCAGCTGCCACAGCGCAGTGCCCTTGCTCAAGCAGGCTCCCACCTGTCCTTGCCCGGGCAGACTCGAGGTACTTCCAGCTCTAAGGCCTTTTCTCTCCTCCTTTTCCCCTATTAATTTCTCCACATTGGCAGCATCGTTCCACACTTCTACTCAAACACCCTGTAAGAGAGCCACCAAAGCAGGCATCTGCTTTTGAACAGTTACTGAATAAGGTATCAAGATATACAAGAAGCTATTACGATACTCTGAATATCTGTTAACAGGTGAAATGTTTTGGAGACATGAAAGATAACAAAGAAGGTTTAAAACAGATCTTCCATTTCTGACTAGTAGAGGTGGGTTCAAGGAAGAAAGGAAGACAGCCACAGGACACTTTACTTCTGCAAACTGCTAGTTCTGAAACAGCTGAGGCACACCTTTAAATAGATAGTAAGAAGAATAAGTGAAGGCAGAAAGATTAATTTCTGCAATTAAAGACTGAAAAGACAAACACATAATTTTAAAAGACAATCTAGGAGGGATCAAATTAAAAATGGAGTGTGTCATGGTTTAACCCCTGCCAGCAACTAAGATCCACACAGCTGCTTGCTCACTCCCCCATAGTGGGATGGGGGAAAGAATCAGAAAAGCAAAAGTGAGAAGACACTCACTTTTGCTTTTCTGTAGAGACAAAGACAGTTTAATAGGTAAAGCAAAAAGCCACACATGCAAACAAAGCAGAATAAGGAATTCATTCACTGCTTCCCATTGGCAGGCAGGTGTGCAGCCGCCTCCAGGAACGCCGGGCTCCATCACATGTAACAGTGAGAAGACAAATGCCATCAGTCCAAACATTCCCCCTTTCCTCCTTCTTCCCCCCGCTTTCTATTCTGAGCACGACGCCATATGGTATGGAATATC
>KL261150.1:8242-22500 GCA_000699545.1 Podiceps cristatus | reverse complement strand
TCCAGTTACCTTTTGGGGTTAAACCATGACAGCTTTATGTTTCTAATCATATATTAAGATCCACCTTGGCAGGTTACTTGACTTGTCTTATCCTGATTGCACATTAATTATGTCTGGGGGTTATGGAATCAGTTGCCTGACAAAACTTCAAATGGGCAGTCACTGCTGACATTTAAAAGCAGATTGGATAAATTAAAATGCCTGCTATGGCTAATAACTGAATTCTGTCCTTAATTACTGAAATATTATTATAAAATTATTTGCCAAAAGTAAAGAAAGTTCTTGCTCCCCATAGCGCTTTTACTAAAAGGCAGCCATACAGAGAATGAGATGCCGAAGGAAGTTTGGTGGATTGGGCTGGAGTAAGGTTATGTTGCCAGCACTTGTTATCACCACAGTGCGTGCTTGTTCAATGCACATACACATAAATATAGAACATCTTAATATCGTGATGTACTAACCAGCAGCTAGCAAGATCAGTATGAATGTGACCAGAATATTTGGCATATTCATCCTCTCCCTCACATTATGGAGCTGTGATTGACAAAATCAGATGAGTTTCCGCTGAAGCTTGTGATAAAAGCTGAAGACGTACTTGCCTCTGTGGAGGGGTCCTGAGTGCGTGCAAGTGGCCAGCAAATACTCCACTAGTATGAACTGCTTGGTCATCCTTTCTTACCCTTCTGCAAAAAAACCCCTTCACTTTTTCCTTGAGATGTTGACGTTTGTTGGCTTTCTGCAAGTAGATGCATGAACTGGTAATGGGCACTCTCATAGGCAAAGCTTGGTTAGTTGTACAGTGGTTTCCCTTGCCCATCAACTCTTTCTTTCCTATAGGATGTACATAAACAGGTTGTATCCTACTGGTAAAATGCAAATGCTTCCCTGGATAGCAAAGGCCTCCTTTCTTGTCTACACCAGCAAGCCTCTATGCTGTAGAGGAAAGGGATGCACAGCTGCTAGCTGGTACTGCATCATGTCATTGGGAACATTTATGTTGTACCAGACTGCTGAAGTGACAGCCATAGCTATTTTTGCTTTCTAACAGACCTGCCTGCCTTGTACCTTTATGTTGTATTTTAGCTTAAAGCATGTTCTCCAATCTGTAGGACTTTCAGCACTTGGTCTCAAAGGCAGGGTTTCTTAACTCTCAGCCTTTGCAAGACACAAGTGGAGTCAAACAAGTGCACATTACATCCATGGTGGAAATGGCATGCACAAAGTGAATACAAACCCAACATTGACCTAGACTACATGTATCTCTTCTCCTATGTGATCTTTGCAATTGTTTGTATTGAATGCAGGTCTGGGGCCCGCAGTACAAGAAAGATGCAGAACTGTTGGAGAGGGTTCAGAGGAGGCCACGAAGATGATCCGAGGGCTGGAGCACCTCCCCTATGAAGAGAGGCTGAGGGAGCTGGGCTTGTTCAGCCTAGAGAAGAGAAGGCTGCGGGGGGACCTCATTGCAGCCTCCCAGTACCTGAAGGGAACGTACAAACAGGAGGGGAACCAACTTTTTAAAAGGGTAGACAATAGCAGGACAAGGGGGAATGGACTAAAGCTGAAGGAGGGAAGATTTAAATTAGATATTAGGGGGAAGATTTTTACAGAGAGGGTGGTGAGGTGCTGGAACAGGCTGCCCAGAGAGGTGGTGGATGCCCCATGCCTGGAGGTGTTCAAGACCAGGTTGGACGGGGCCCTGGCCAACCTCGTGTAGGTCCAGGTCTGGAGCTTTGTGTCGCTGCCTGTGGCAGGGGGGTTGGAACTCTGTGATCCTTGGGGTCCCTTCCAACCCAGACCTTTCTATGATTCTATGAATGGTTTCCTACTCCTGCTGTTAAAGGGGTAAGAAGTCATGGATATCAGCATATATAGAAGAGTCATCATGAAGCACACTGAAAAAGGGAGGGTCTGTGTTTGATTTCCATTTCTATGGGCGTCTCTGTTCTGTGCTAATGAATGGCATCAGAGGTGTACAAAACTCCTAATCTTTGGGCTTATTGAAACTGCACAAGAAGCAGCAACCAGCACAGGGTTCACTGAAAATCATGAGAGATGTGGATAGAGCTTGCTGTAACAGTGCTAAAGGAGCTTTTGAAATGCAGAAAAAATATCCAACACAGCGTTCAGAACAAGCTGTAAGTAGTTAGTGGAAAGAAATAAAAATCCAAGACTTGCAGGTTAATATCCACCACTCTTGATGCAATCAAGTACATTAGTCTTGCTCAGCACCTTTAAGGGGTTAACATTTATTTAAGAACTTTCAGGTACCCATAATTTTCAAGTTTCTGTGTCTGTATTGATGGGAATGCATGTGAGATGCTGTTGTCTAGGAGCTGGTTTAGGTAGATGATAAAAGACGCATTAAATTTGCCAACTAAGAGGGGCAGAAGTGGCCCTCTTATTGAATTCTTATTGAATCTTGAGTTTTTGCTGAGAACACCACTTCATAGTCAGCTGTGAGGAAGTGGGGCATTCAGTTCATGTAATTTAACAGTTTTGACCATGCAATCTAACTTTTTCTACCTTTTCTCAAAACCGATTCTGAATGGCTACCAAAAAAAAAAAATTAATACTAGAAAGATGTCTAGTTCTCAGTCTTCAGAACAATATCCTGCTAATGAATATTGCTTCAGCCACCATTTCAAGAAATTTTGAAACTCTAGGATTTATAACCATAATTGTTCATTATATACGGGAAACAAACTTTTACTGTAGATGGCATGGAAAGGAATGAATGATCAAAAAGAAAGGGTCTATGTAGGAATTCAACTGAGAGAAAAACTCATATTAGGCAGAAGACTAGGAAGGAGGAAGAGGCTGAAGAGGAATTAAAGGATATAAAAGAGAAAGGACTGGAGAGAGAAAAGGATGAAATGGAAAAATAATGAAAAGGCCAAGAACACACAAAAGTTCTTCTGTAGTTTTGATTTTTGAAAAAGCTTTTCTGGTGCTGATCATCAGCTAGATTTTTTTGACACGTTAATTTTCTGAGAAAAGTGTTTTATTGCATGTACAGTCCCAGTAGCAATTTGTTCTGGCATGCTTAACTCACCTCTTCTTTGTACCTTGGTTGGAACCATTACTTAAATCTTACACCACTCAGGGTAAGCCCAGCACAGAACATCGGTAATAGAGTTTAACGTGCTCTCATACAGAGGAAGGATTACTCTGTTACTGTGAATAGTTTTACCCTAACAAATTATGATATTTCTTTTTTTCATATCAACAGTAGCCAAGAAACAGTAACCCTAGTAACGTCATCTAGCTCAATATTTTGGCTTTTTTTTTTTTTTTTTTTTTTTTTTCCCCCAGCTTAAAAACCCCCTCAACTACATGTTGAAACACAGAAGAGGTGACTGTACAACAGAGCCCAAGGCTAACCTTTGTGGGCAAGTGTTAGCTTAATCATGGAGAGACAGATTAGAAGCAAAGAAAAAAAATGTAATTGAATGTGTTTTATTCAGTAATTTCATTTTGTTTTTAGAAGAAGGTTTCAGGCAAAAAGATAATGACAGCAATTTATTCAATTTATCCAATGAAATGTTTCAGATTATGTTAATCGACTGAAGTGATGTTTACATGTGTAGTTGGATGTATAGTTTCCTATGGAGACAAGCTCATTAGGTCAAGATTGCACGTCACCAGTTATTCTCCATCTAGATGCAGGCTACCGAGATGGGTGTTGCAAAAGCACAGGACTTGCATAATTGATAACGTGGGCTGGAATTTCTTCAACAAACTGCCTGTTCCTTAGGGTAACAGGGGTCAGGCAAGCTCTGGTTTGTCAAAACCAGAGGAACTTTTGTGAAATCTTCAGATTTTATTTATTTCTTATTCAAAGACTGTTTTGGAAAAGTTCTGAGGTTGCCAAAATGATCCATTAGAATATTTTCAGAAAATAATTTAATTGTGAATTTAAATTGATCTCTCTTCTACCTAAACCAACAACAAACCAAAAAATTTAAAACTGAAATGAGTAAAATGCAAATATTTTGATTGACTTGAACTGGGGATGGGGGTGTTAAATTTTGCTCTCCCCACCCCCCCTTTTTTCTTCGGCATACCAATTCAGAAAATTTTTGAGGTTTTTTTCCCACACTCTGAAACAGGATAACCTTTCTTAACTTTCATGACTTTTTAGGAAAAAGAAAATGATTTCCCTGGACTCTAGCAGTCAGGGCAGGAAACTTACTTTCCATATGTAGCAATGCAATATATGTAAAGTATGCATATCTTTCACAATGTAGCCCATTCTGGCATGTGGCCAATGTGTAGATATGTATCAGAAATGAGCTTGGGAAGAAATAGATGAGGAAATTTTATGCAGTCTCACATTTTCTCTTAGTTATGTATTTTTTTTTTTCTTTTTACGTTTAGTTATTCCTGTATTAACTGAGAATGTAACAGTTCAATCAGTGGATGGAAAGGAATAGTCCTGCTCCCATCAAGGGTTGCACTCTGCTAACCTGTACAGCTCTTCTAGGACTTGGCAAACAGTAAGAGCTGTCTGTATTTAGATGAACCCCACAAAATGTCTACGTTTGCATAGCCAAATGCACATGCCGGTAGTACTTGCACAACGCCTCACAACTGTATGCACGGGTAACCTGAGCGGCAGCAAATGCTCCAGTCATCTCAGTTTGTTCGTGCAAGAGCCACTTGCGTAGAGAATCCTGAATATTGCAGTTCCGTATTAGAGCTGGTCCATTGGAACGCACGTGTGAGCCCCAGTAAGCGGTTTGCAAGGAGCCGGACTGAAGCCCTGCAGAGTCTCCCCAGATTAGGGTGCTGCAGCAGCTCTTTGGAAATGGTACCAAGAACATTCCTTACAACGTACCGTTGAAAATCTGGGGTGTTTCCAATTAACTTTGATCTCTGGAATAACAGGCTTTCACGTATGTCATTTCTATCTGGAATTACAAATGCAAATTATTGTGAAGACGACAAACAGTTTTGAAGCAGATTGACCAGAAAGTTCATATACATATTCCGGCAGTGACACACATGGTCACTCATGCTGGCAGCTCACTGCTACTCCGCATACATAAATATAAAGTGAGGCAATGTGCTTCTCAGCTGCTACATCCGAACACATGTTCTATTTTTTATGTCCAGAGACACCCAAATGCGCATCCTTTCATGCCTACAGTGCCCTCTACTTGTTTCTTTGGAGTTGAAATCTAGGTGCATAGGCCAGAAGGGAGCAGCAGATGACGGAGGACTATAGGTGTGGGTTGCTCCAAGCAAATCCCCTAGTTCACAGTATAGGTGCAGACCCAACTAAATCTGCCTTTTTTTTTTTTTTTTTTTTTCCTTTTTTTTCCTTCCAACTGTCTGCTTTTACACCAGAAATCTTTGTTGTCACTTGCCAAGTGGAGATTATTCTGCTTTGGGCTACTAAATATTACTCTTACTACTTTTATTCCAGTTCTCAAGGCTCTGTATAAACTCTCAAATTTCCCTTAGGTGGGTGAGCTCTCTGAATTTTCCCTTTCAGCATTGCATACTGCTACTTCCCCTTTCACCAGCTCGTTACCTGCCTTATAATTCTGCTAATCCATATCTTCTCTAGTTTAAAACAGTAAGCTTCTACATGCCATTATGTCAGATGCCTTAGAGGACTGGACAGAAATCTGCCGCATTTCCAAAGTCAAGAAAATCAGTTCTCAGAGAAAGACTAGTGGTCAGTCTGTTGTGGCCCCATTTTAATCAAGCCAAGCTGCATTTTATGCTATTTTCTATCTACTTCCATGTGTTAGCGTGTAACAGCTCTTCACCGCTCCTATGGTATTGTTTTGTTTCCATCATAGACATAGAGTATTATACAGGTATTTAAAAAGAGCGAAAATCTAGAATGGCTCAAATCCTGCAGGAGTTCTCTATGTGAACTTTCAAAGTATTCAGGAGGAGTTTGTTGTACAAACCCTTTACAGGATCAGGTTTGACGTAAATAGTCTATCAAGATAGCAATTGCACCAGCGTGTTCCTCAGCGCAATAATAATTCTCTACACTAAGACAGCAAGGGTTTGTCTGTCCAAGTTTGTTTAAAAAGCATACAATATGGAGGGACTTAGAAGTTGGACAATGTTATTAGCTCTGATCTTGGTATCTGTAGGTTGCATACTGTGTCAGCAGATTGGAAATAATGTACCTTTAATAGCTTACTAAGCAAACATTATTAGAGAGTATCAAATAGAAGTAAAAAAAAAGTTAGGAAGGATTTATCATAATTCATTTTGAGCACTTGGAGACTTATGTGGGACTTACTTGGTACAGAAGTGTGAGAATGTTTAATAAGTAAAAACTGCGAGTAGCGTGGAGACCCAGCCAGCGGGCACCGCAGGTGCTGGGGTGGCAGCCTGAGCCCTTCAGTCACGGCTCTGGCCCTGGTCATGGGGATATACACAATATTAACTAGAAGCAAAGTGTGTGAGGATTGCTATATAACTTCAGTTCATTGCTGCTGTTGATGCTGCAAATCAAATCAGCATTTATTTGACTAAAGGATGTTTAATGTGATGAGATGGGCTCTAATTATAATGTGCTGAAAGAGTCGATGAAAATTTGTCTGCTTTCTGTTTTTAATTTAGCTGGAGGCATTGGAAAAGAAATCCAGGGGGTGGAAAGAATTTCTTCAGTCACAGTAATGGTTTCATACGTATTCTTCAGAAAAATTCCTTGTCTTTTCTTGGTGTTTCAGGCCCTGTCCTAGCACAGCCCAGCAACGCATATTTGACTTCAACGATAGAGTAAGTCCTAGTGAGATCAGAGATGCACTTGAGAGCGAGCATACATTGTATGTACTTTGGTTGGGTTTGGTCCTAGGCAAGTCCCTAGACTTTGGATTCAGTTTTTAAAATTGCTTGTCAGGCAAACCCATATCAGGTTGTCCCTGTTTGTGCACGCTTTTTCCAAGTCAGCAATTCCCAGATAAATGCAGTACTCGAGAGTACTCGAGAGATATTTTCTTGTGCCCCGTCTGTTTGTTGTCTGTTCCATGAAGCAATGTTTCAATATGCACACTGCAAAACTGTACTGGGTTATCTTTGGTTTTTTTTTGGTTTTTTTTTTTTTTTTTTTTTTTCTCTGAACCACATTGCATTGGAAATGCACATGTAGTTTGTTGTCCTCTCTCACTTCAAGTTCTCTAATACCATTGATGCTTGTTATTTTTCCTTAAGCCTTTTGTAGCTTCCCAATACTGGCATTGTTTTGTTCAGTGAGTCTTCTCTCTTTTAACATTCCTTTCAGTCTAGTGCAAATAATACATATAATATATAGATTATTCTCTCTAGTAGGGTCATAAATTGCATTCTCCCTCTTTTAGGATTTGCTCCTGCAGTGTCCTCAACAGTATTCAGGAGGGTACACGGGAGCGTACTGTCAGAAGAAGTTGCGTTGGTTTCTAAGGGCCTTTTGCAGGGTGAAGCCAAGCACCTTCATGGGTCCCTTGCCGTCTGGTCCAGCAGGATTGGCCTCGACCCCTCAGCGATCGCGGAGCTTGAGTGTTGGGAGCAGGGTGTCAGCTCTGTGCTGCTCCTGTGTGGAAGACAGGTTTCCCCTTCAGAGCAGACCTCGAGGTGTCCCGATAGCGCTGAGCATGGCATGGCGTAGTCATTCCCCAAAAAGTTGCTCCTGAGCTGCTTTCTCTGCGGCTCAGCACTGAGCCTCCGAGAGCTCACACAAAACACTCCCCCAGGAGGCTCTGAAGTCGTGTTGACGCAGGCAATATTGTGGAGGGAGGACCAGGGAGAAGGTTGGTTGCTGAGCTAGAGGGCAGGAAGAGAGAAGGGGTTGGAGATGCAGGCTGATCCAGAAAAATGTGGGTACTTTCCACCAGAAAACTGGCATCTCACCAGGCAATCCTTGGGTCTGCTTGGAGAGGATATTACTGTTTCCGTTCTTGCTGCAGGGCCCTTTGGCTCCCAGGTATTGCTAGATCATTTCCAGAGTTGTTATTGCAAAGTAATATTCACATGAACTGATCTGGGAGGCAAAAAGCCCCCCTTCAGCTGGGTATGTGACCCATGGTGAGGTTTAATCAGCTTTGTAAGGTGTATTTTGTATCCTATTCTTTCAAATAAATAGATAAAGCTTCATATAAGAATCAAGCATTTAAAAAGACTCTCTGGGTATTTTTTTTTTTTCAATATTCCTTCTATTTATAGCTTTTTGTGAGAGATGGCCACTGTTTTGCCAAGCATTCAGTAGAGCTTTTAATTATGCATACCGGCATTTCATGCAGCTTTCTGGTTAACTATTAGCAGGCATTTCTAGTATTTCAAAGGGATGGACGCTGACTTAATGCAAGTGATCTTGGTGTCTGTGAGTGTGTGTTGCGGCATCCCATCTTACTCTTTTTTCTTTAAGAGAATGGGACAGAAATTAAATCCAAAGAGAACAATACTGATAATGCTGTTTGAGCAAACTTGGACCCAGAGGGAGCATGTGAAATTTGGATTATCAGTCTAAATGCGGGCCAGCAGCTCTTTTTATCATTTGTTGTATCATATACAATTATTCACATGATATAAGAAAGTATTTGAAATACATAACCTATTTTAAGCATAGAGACACAAACCATTCAAGAGGAACAGCCCATAAAGGTTATATTTTCTCCTCTCTGCACCTTCTCTAGATGTCTGAATGATACTTTCTACTCACTATATTCCCGGAGGTTGCTGTGCTCAGGACCTCGGCTCGCCGGGTATGTGACTGTAGTGAGCTCTTGGGGTTTGCAAGGACCAGGCAAGCAGATTAGAGAGGTAGATGTCTGCCCTGCAAGGGCACCAGCAGGGATCCGATCTTTATAGTTCTGTGCAAGCCAATACATGCATTCCTGTCTCAACAACTTGGGGCGCTTTGTAGCAAAATATTTTTTGCCTTTAAGTTTGGTATACTAATACCAAACATTTATGGTCAGTCACTTAGTGTCTCTCTCTCTTTACTTAGGGGTATATTCTCTTGAGTTCTCATGTTATTCCTATATATTTGCAGTAACTGTTAACTGTAGCCATTAATATCCTCTTTGGGTGCTGAACTTAAACAACTTTTGTCTTCTGTGTATGAAATACATCAGTATAAGACACTTTCTTGAAACGTCCTCTCTGAAAATTTCAGCCTGTGTTCAATCTTGCTCAGAGCTCCAGCACTGTTATTTCAAGTTCAGCTTGCAGTTTATTATAACTCTGAGATCCTTTTTTGAAGAGCTACTAACCAATTATTCTCCATCCTATGACTGTAGAATTGTATATTTGTGCCAAAACCATAATACTTTGTTCTTCTCTCTCGTAAATTGAATGCTGTTTTTGCAGAGCATTTCTCCAGTTTTCCTACAGGCGTGCATATTAATAAGAATAAAGTTGTGCCCCTAAATCAGCCTTAACCAAGTCATTTAATGAAGGTCAGGGTTGTTTAAAATGAAGTCACAGGAATCCAAAGAAATAAAGAGATGCAGATGGTAGTGAGATGTAGCATAACAGCTGAAATCGTGATAGTTCAAGCTGTGAAAACGTTAACTCTAGGAATAGTGTTTGTATTATTGTACAGTTCTACAAGCAAATATAAAAAAGTGTATTATTATACCAATAAACATAATATTAAGTTCTTTTGTGGTAATAATCTGAATAGCTAGCATTAAGTCATTTTGCAAAATAAGTGGTTTCTCAAAATGACCAGCATGTATAATTATATTTTTATATACGTGCATACTCATATATATTTTCTTTAAGAGTGCCTTTATTCAGGTTTGTTCTATAATTTCCATTCTTTGCTGTATATACATGTGAAAACATGCAGTCAGTGTTTGGAAAAAATTAAAGTCCCACTGGGTCTCATATTCATGTCACTTCTCATTATGGAAAGTGACAGCGTATGAGTTTAAAGGTGCTGATGTGACCACTGGAGTGACTATTACAGATCAGCCTAATCCAGCTCTTCAAAAACCTGCATAGAATCTGGGTATTTATCATATGCATGCTAGTTAAAATCACTACAGATAATTTCAGTAGTAAGAATTCTTCAGGCACGGGCTCAAGGAAGCTTTGCACATTTTCTTTGCGTATTTTTTCATCTATACTAGGCCAGCTATAAAAAAAAAACATATAATGCAAAGAGTATACAAACACTAGTAAGGAATATTACACCAGCTTGGCATGCATGTGAAATCCTTACTGAAATTCCTCCCTTTCCTCTCCCCTCTTAATTTTTCAAGTACATCTTCTCATAAACTACCCTGATTGCTTGACTACTGAGATACTATTAATTTCTTTTCTTTCCACAAGATTCCAAGATGTTAAAGGTAGATATGGGTCGTATTTTTCCGTATGCATAGAACCGCATAGTGTGATTTCAGCCCTGAGTGACTGAACTGTATCATCTCTTCAGAAAGAAAGTCAGCCCCAACTTTAAGCTGCAAGTGATGGCACATCTACCGCATCCATGTATGTACAAGCTGATCTGGAGGTTAGATTCTGATCTGAATTTCTTTATCTTCAGCTTCAAAATGTAAACTGTTGTTTTGCTTTTATTTTCCATGGCCTGCTATGCTAAAAAGATGTTTGCTACTGGAAATTTTCCCAAGTTTTATTTCAGAACTCGCTTCATCAGTTTTAGCATTGTCAAGCTGTTTCCACACTTCTGTAACTCCCCAGAATACTCTGGTTATTACATGTATATCTAATCCATTCATTTACTTCATTTAAAAGGAAAGGAAAAAAAAGATTAAAATACCGAGTGATCTTCCCTGCCCCATGTAGCCCAATACCCAGTCAAGACAGAGTTCTTACACCAAATTTTTTCCCTCTCTTCTCAAGTAGAACAATAACCCTCTCTACACTAAAATAGTTATTACTTAATTTTGAAATTCAGAGAATATATTTTGAAAATCAGAGAATATTGTCTTATAACAGCATCTGGGGTGAGCTCAAGTTGTGCTCTATGATCTGATCTTACTCTGCAAGCCACCAATGCATTTGTGTATTGCAAGATTACTGCAAGATTCACCTATGTTTGCGAAGCTAAGTCAAGACAGAGGCCATCAAAGCCTCTTAATTACTAATTAGATTACTAAATGAACTGAGTAGGAAGAATTCTTTAATTCTGCATTGAACCTTTCTTTTAAAACATAGGGTGGTTTCCTTACAGCAAAGCCGTAAGAAAAAAAAGTCAAAATAAACATGTGTTAATTATACTCCTGGACCTGCTTACATGTCAAAACTATTTTTGCAGTATTGCTTCATTGTTGAGGGTTAGTGTACTTTACCAGCAAGTGGCAGAACATGTCCTAAGTAGGGATTTTCCACTGCATGCTGCAATTACAGACAATTGACATTTGATTATAATAACCAGCAAACTTTCATGAAATAAATGACACCTGAGTATGTTTCATAACCTTTTGCCTCACCCTACCCTGGAATGTATCTGTGCTGCATGAAGGCTAGGAACGGTTCTGGCGATTGCATAGAGAATTATTTGAATCCAGGAGAGTGTGGAGGTTTCCCAAGACAAGTTGCACTAACTCACACGCCATTCGTAATGGCTCTTAGAACTATTTACTAATGTGCGGTTCTGAGTATGCTCGTAGGAGCAAAATGGTAGCCTGTTTAGGGATTATATACTTGCATCCAAAAGTTTCTCTGTTTCCTGGGTCTGATACAACCATGTCTTGCATTTTTACCAGCTCTCTGCTTACGTCAGTGAACACAAAGCGGAGGCGACGCTGACAAATCAGAATCGTTTTGCACAGAAGCGCAGGAATTGCGCCACTTGGTTTTGGGGCCTGTGGTTTGAGCAGCAGCGAGCAAAGCTCTTTGCCTGTGTGAACTAGTCACTTCGTTATATAACTGTCTATTGTAAATTTGCTCGCTTCGTGACCAAGTCCAGCTAAACTACTAAGAGGCCACAACTGGTGTGCCAAGAGTTAGGGCTGCAGGCGTTTCTGGCTTTGAGTAGTGACGTGTAAAGATGCAGCGCAGGAAAGATGCATAAAGGTACAGCTTTCGGCAGGGATGGTATTCCCATAAACAGAGTTTCCGCTGAAAGGCCCGTCAGCACACACACTTCTGTCACCTACACAGTGAGTAATGTGGGAGAAAAGTTTCCTTCGTTCAAAGAGCAAAAAGTTACGACTGAGAACGCAGGTTTGTACCATCTTGATGCTGGCTGGAGGGGGATACGCTACTATCACACTATACATGGAGACTTGCTGCCTGCGTCGTTACCTCTCAGTACCCTCAGAACTATTCCTCCCTGCCACTTGGCCATATCCTGCACAATCGCCATCACCCACTCACCTCCTGGATCTTACTTCAGAGTAAAGGGTGCAGCTGGAGTTGAGAAACCATCCTTTAATGCTGCTTGCTCTTCTTCCATTCTGCCAGGGAGGAACATGCCCTCACAGTTGCAGTGGTCCACTTGAGGGATGTGTATCGGGAGCACAGAGAAAGCATGGGCTGTGTCTGTAAGATGTTTCAGATACTCAACTGCTTGCGTAGTGCTGAGAAGAGTTTCACAATGTAACTGGACGATATTTTTTTAGGTTCCTAGCAATCCCATTGTTTTCTGGCCATTCTTGATTTTGACATTTTTTGAACAAAGACTATTAGACCATGAAGTTTCTTCATCTTAAATGTAGTGAGCAACTTAACAGTTCTGACATTTGAGCTTTAGTGAACACTTAAGAACTATTAATTGTTCAGCTTAAAAAAAAAAAAAAAAAAAAAAAATCAAGGCCCAGCACAGAACAGATGTATAGTAATAAACTTATCTCATAATGTCAAATGATTAAACAGTGGATTCTTTTTTACATTTAAATATACAAGACTTTCCATTAAGGGGCTTTGTTGACTCTGATAACAGTTTCACAACCATTAAGTTTATTTCTACAGCTATTTGTTAAAAGCTAATAGGGAAAATAATAGAAACTAATTGAAAAGCAAAGCAAACACAGCACAGCCTAGAATGTTTCAGTTAATAAGCAATAGAGATTGTATTGATTTCATTTTATAAACAACATTAATCCTCAATAACAATTAAAGTGTAGACAGGTTGCTTGTTTAAGTTATCAGATAAGATGGCCTACTCAGGTATATATCTGGGGTAGTAATTTGAAAAGGATATGAGGATTCAAGAAGCTATTGATCTATCTATCCATCACGAGCTTGTGTCATGAGAAATGTTCTTGGCAAGGTGCAGTAGTTCTTAAAACCACTGGTGCTCAAAGACCGGCAGTGCAAAAGTTCTTGTTGCTGGAAAATACTGCAAACCTGAATTAAAATGATAGAGTTTCAAAAGTAGCTTTATGTTTTGTTTTGGTTTTTTTCACAAATTATAAAGATGACTGAAATGTCAGATCTTTTCTGCTCCTAGTACACAGACAGTGGAAGTAAGTGCTTGTAGCCTCAAAGGAGAATCTGCATTCAAGGCTATGGGAAGGTTTGGTCCTCAGTATCCTCTGCTGGCAGAAAACTGCAAAAGCTGTTCCTGAGACAATTCTGCTCCTAAACCAGAAGTGGAACATAATCCCCCTTCTAGCTGATGGCTTAGAACTGTAAGGAAGGCTGGGAAGTAATGATGTGAGTGCAAAGCTCTCAAAATCTGAAGAAAAGCTTTCTGCATTTTGCACAAAAGATAACAATGCAACATTCACAGCTCTGGTGTTGACGGGTATTTATTTGCAATTGCTCTGTGACTCTGTGTGCTAGGTGGTGACCGAGAGCTTCTCGAGGTATGTCAGCGTAGCTGGCCCTGGAGGTGCTCCTTTTGTTTACCTGACGGTGTAATGGTGGCTGCGAAGAGCAGCACGATGGACCCCAGCACGGCCAGGCTGCCCTCTTTTAGTCTCATGAGAAGCAGCTCAGTCACTACCCTGCACCGAAGACCAGGCTATCCCGTCGCGGCTGCTGCCAGTTCCGATGCAAGCCAGCCGAAAGCGGGCTGGGTAGACGTGTTGTGCCGCACCGGTACCTTCAGTTGCAGCGTGGACATGAAAATGGAGCTATGCGGTGCAGACTGGGCTGGCTTTGACTGAGGGCCTCCGGCATACTCAGGGTAGCAGGCAGCTTGGTACTTGCCTTGTGCTTAAGCTGCCTGTGGGTTCAGGAGCAAGTTGTGCTCTTCGTCTCCCGGTCTGCAGGACCTGATCCAGCCTCTTGCTGTCAAAATGCCTAACGGGCCACAGTCTGCACACAGCTTTGTGTGGAAAGGTCACCTAGCATTACATGCAGGAACCCGTGGTACAAAAGTAGATGGTATG
>JMFS01026343.1:0-13017 GCA_000699545.1 Podiceps cristatus | reverse complement strand
TAAACCACGACACAGGGCATCGACAGCCAAAGTCTTGGAGAGAAACAGTAATGAACTGTGCCGCTTTCTTGCCCATGTAGCAAGAGTTTGACATTCTCTCCTCTAAGCGCATGACACGATAGCTGAAGGTGAATGCTCAACAGCAGAAGTGCTCGGAGGGCAGGGCTGCTGGGGTTTGTCCGAGCTCCCCAGGATGCTGCTTTAAGGGCTGCTCGTTGCTGAGGGCTTCGCTGTCATTCCTCTGATCTCTCACTCATTTCAGACATGCAGCAGTGCCTTTGGAGGCGTCATTTCCAAAAATGAGTGCTTGTCCGTGACAGTAAGCAATGAACCTGAACCCTCTACACAGGCAAAAAAAATAGGGAACAGGAAACCCTCTATACAGGAAAAAATGGAATGTTTGAGTGGAGCAGAGAATCGCCTCAACACTTACAGCACCACCCAACAGACTCATTTTCAATAAATTTAGGTTTCTGTATGCTTTTGAAAGCGAACGCCTGTAAGCGTCTTGGAGTATTTGAATACTTTCACAAAACTAGTCTGCAACTTTCACTCCCATGCCGCAGTCTTCATTTCACGTCCACTTCCCTGTCACGCGTCAGGCGTGCAAGAGGAAGCTAACTGGTCAGAGCGCGGCGGGACGCTGCTCCGGCGACAACAAAAGCAACGTGGGGCACGGGCAGATAGTTGCCAGCCAGCCAGGGCTGTTACGCTCATCAAAGCTGACTCCAGCACAATGGAAGGCATGGAATTTTGGCCAGGGATCCCTGCCATCCCAGAGACCTGTCAGGTCTCTCTGACCAGTCATGGGATTTGCCTTGCAGCTGGCACACCCCGTGATCTCCTGACGGGAGATCTGCCCTCCTCTGTGACGGAGGAGGAGGAAGGCGGCTGCGGTGCTGCGCTGAGGCTGGGGCAGTACGGCTGCTGAGGGCCCCGCGGGCCCGGGAACACCGGCAGAAAGCGTGGCTCTAGCTGCTATCCTGCATCGTAGGTCCTGCTGGGAGCGACCCAGGGTGCGGGACACTTCCCCCACACAGCACAGGACCCAGAGCACGGCATGTCCGCGCGGGAAGGGGAGATCCGGCAGAGGCATCGCTCTTCATCCAAGCAGCGCCTCGTCCTGGGAAGTGCAGGGCCTTCTAGAGGGCTTAATCCTGCTCCTCTGCACTGGGGAGGGCTTTTAGCATCAGGTGGGCAGAGCTGATCTCTTCTCTAGCTTGGGCCGAAAAAATCGAATCTGTGCTGTAATGCCAGAATGAAATGTCCTCGGGAGTTTGTGTGTAGCCTTGAGTTACCTTTTATAAATAGGTTAACAGCTGGAGGGCCCGTGTTTGTTGAAAGGGAAAAGACATACAGTACATGCCCTATATGATATGCTCTGTCCTAAGCAATTCTGCCTTTCTGTTGATTTATATCTGGAGATTAAAGGATTTGCCTTTCAATCAAATTATTCTCTTCAAACTACCAAGTGGGGGAGAGAGGGGATTTTGATCACGTTCTCCACTCTGTGCAGCTATCCCTGGTGAAGCCACAGACGGTTTCTCCCGTGCTGTGCAAAACAGGCAGCTCCCAAATTACTTCTGATCACTTTGATGGTGATTTGCTATTTCTGTTCTGCTTCTGGTGCACAGGACACTCGAGGGACAAGAACGGGTGAGGGGTCTTTGGGCCCCAAGGAGCTTCCAGCCCAAACTAGACGGAGCGTGTAACCAGGACTGACAAAAGCTGTGTGATGAGACAGAAGATGACTGTTCTGGGGAAAAGCAATCTGCAAAGAGCCCAGCTCCATTAGGCCCTGCAAGTCTGCAAGAAGTTTCGTGCAAGTCAGAGCCCTCACCAACAAGGAGAGTGTCTCAGGAGTCCAGGCCTAGTTTGGTTTAATTTTATCGGTCGCTTCCTTCCTCGTATGGTCAGGCACAAGACAAGGCACAGACAGGAGCAGAGGGGAAAGCTCGGATCGCTCATCTAAAGGCTGGCAGGGGCAGATCTGAGGGTGGTGAGATGCAGGACACGGGTACCTGGAGGATTGCCATGCCTCTGCTTTGAGAGAAGTGCTGTCGTCGCTTGGACAAAACGAGGGGAGTGGGAAAGGCAACCAAACCTCGCGTCGTTTCGGTGCGGTACCTTGTCGCTGGTGGTAGCGGGTGCCAGGCGTGCCGTGACAGGCACAGTCAATCTGCCAGGCCGCAGCGGGGGTGATCCCACATCGAATCCCATCCTGCGCTCTGGTTGAAGCTCTGGCACTGGAGGTTCAATACCCTCGTTACGACTGCTGTCGGCGTTCCTGAGACCCAACGGTCCACTCCCTTTCTGAGTCCTAATAAGCCGCTGGCAACACTTTCTTGTGGCAACAAGTTACACAGGGTAATGGTACATGTGCAAATCAATGGTTTGGAATGTGCTGTTTTTTAATTCCTTTGGTTTTGTGTTAGATCAAAACTGAAATGGAAGGTCCCTGCTGAACCTCCTCTTGGCCATTCAGTATTTTCTCTGGTTCCATTGCGTAATGTCTGATTTTCCTTTTTTCTGAGGTCGTCAGTCTCTAAGTGTCTCATCGTGTGATCTTCTCCCTTCCATGGCCCCCCTCCCTGCTTTTGGTGAACTCTCTTGGATCCTCCGACTTCCTTGCTGTGGTGGGACGAGAGAGTCCTATGGGTACTTCTTTGGAAAGGCCACACCATTTACATACATTGCCTACATCACTCATCTGTGTTCCAACACTTTAATTGTACTTCATCTTGTAAATCTCTAACATGATGTTGTTCCTTTTGCTCCTAGACTGGGCAGAAGTCAGGACACTGCTGCCTACAGTAATGCCCAAGTTCCCTTTCTGAAATGACACAGTCCCTTTAGAAACCTGACTCCCATGAAATTCCCCTTGCTTCATCAAGATGGCCGAGAGCACTTTGGCTGTCTGAAGAACTCCCAGGTCATTTTCTGGTGTTTATTTTCAGCTTGGGCAGCTAGTCCATTTGCACGAACCCTATGAAGGACATGTGGGATGGAAAGAACGTATGCATGATGCTCACCCACAGCTGCGCAGCCACTGCTGGTCCCATTTTTGCACACTCATCGGTTCAGACATGCGAATAAAGGGTGGGTAGCTTTCATGTATATGCTTTGGCTTTAAATATGAGCTGCACATGAAAATTGCATGAAAAACATCTTTTTAGGCTAGAAGCAAGCCTTCTGTGTGGATGAAAGGCAGTGTCACATTAGCAGCAAGGCAGAGCTCAGCCCTCCTTGATCAAAAGCTTCTTTCCCCTGCAGCTTGAGCCAAGGGAGGCTGCAGAATGGTCCCTACGCCAAACACAAATTATTCAGACACGGTACAGCAGAAGGCAGAGATCTTCATATCACCCAGCTCACTGCTGTGTCGTGTGGGAGCCTCATAAAAAGTCTTTTGACAAGCCAGAGATGGTCCACTGTCCCTGCAAGCCCCTCAGCACCAGCCACTCGTGCTGGGCTGAACTGGCCGCCCAGTACCTGAGGGGTAGTACAGCCATTTGCCTTTAGCAGCTAACGAAGCCCGCCCGGCTTAGCTGACATGGAGCACTGGGCTGTGGAAGATGGACCTTCCAGAACATTCAAATGCATTACCCCACCGGGACGAGATTTTCAGGCTTAGCATTGGAGAGGTTTTTTTGAAGCGGCTCCCAAGCGCTGGCTGCCAAAACAGAGGGGAGTGCAGGAACCAGAGAACACCAGCTAACCCCCGAGGCCGCGGTAGAGAGGCGATCTCCGAGGAATTATCTCACATCCAAAACTGTCGTAGGGAAAAAATGGAAGGTGCTGGCTGGGGTGAGGGTGTAACCGCTAGAAACCGGCCCAAAGCAGAAAAGCAAAAGTGCATCGCTGTGCTGCATGACGTGGCTGCAGCAGATAGCTACTTGAATTATATATAAAAGAGAGGGTGGATGACAGTAGAATTAAAACTTGCCTGAAAATGCTGAAGGATGAAACTCAATCTGTCACATAAAAATTTAATTACCGTGTTGTTAAACCCGAGCTTTCTGGAAGAGACAAAGTTTCTAGCAGACTACTTCTTCCCTTGGGACTCCATAACAGACCTGGAGACCTGATTGCGAAATTTTGTCATTGCCAGTTGGTAAAAAAAAAAAAAAAAAAAAAAAATGCAGACAATATCCAAAGCTTATGCTCGAAGGCCACAAACTGCATTTTTTTTTTTTTCTACATATCTTTCTGCTCTCGCTTTAAAAAGAAATCAGAGCTGGGGGAAATGACAGCAGCTCTCATTACTATGGGTGAGAATCCCCATTTAAATTGTTATTCATCTTCAAAAAATGAGAGGCTTCAAGAAAAGGAGCGGGGGGAGGGAACGCACTCCAGTTGCTTGGAATAGAAATACAACTCATTCATGCAAAGCATGGAAAATAATGATAATCCTATGAAAAAAATCTTGGCAGGCAGTGAAATTTAGAAAAGGAAGGAGGGGAGAGAAAAGACAGAAGACTGTAGAAAGTCTGAACAATTGCAGAAGTTAAACCCAGCAAGAAGGCTGAGAGACAGCCCCCCGACGGCATTTCACGAGAGACATCGGGTACAACACGCTCTGGGGGGAGCCGGCGGGTATCTAGGGCCCAGCAAAGGAGGGCTACTGGGGACTGATTTTAAGTATTATTTTGGCACTTCATTTTTGCAGTCAAGAGGAATGATCACAGAAAATAGCGTGGCAGCAGGCAGACTGAAATTAAGAAAAATTTAGACACACCTCTGTGAATCGAATGTAACTGGAAAGATTGGAAGCGTTCACCAGAGAAGGATGCCAGCAACCAAACAGCCTAACGCAGCTGTTTTCAAGTCTTGGATAAGCTGAATGAATCGCTATCAGCAGCACTTAACTGTGAAGTGGTATCTGTATTAAAGACTGCCTTTTAAGGGGAAGAAAACAAACTCTGAAGGAACCAAAGCACCCCTCATCTAAACTACTCCCCAATTATTTGATGTGAAGGTTTGCGGCAGCTGGGAAAATTATGGGCATGAAATGCCACAAAATAAGTGATAAAGAAATAAGCGATAAAGCCTGCTATAAATAGAAGTCTTCAGTGCCAGCATCAGTCAATAAACAGAGAATCTTACAGATAGTGTGAGCCTGGGAAAAATGAATCCTAGAGAAAGAGTGAAAAAGATTACAGGAGAGTCATGAAGACAGAAGATCAGAAAGCTATGTTGCAATTAACCCATTTAAGAGTATAGCTGAATGTTGGCGACAGACGCCGGCAAGCAAACCTTCAGGAACATAAAGGTGCCATATGAAAGTGAAAAAAATATTGGCTTGAAAGCCTGAAATGACTGAATAATTCTTTCCTAAATTAAAAACAATCCCCAAAGGTCGTTACACATCATAATGAAATACATGCTGCTGTTGTCGCTCTAGTCCTCAAACAGCCCAAGTTCTGGGGTTACTCAAGTCGATCTGCGAGCAGCGGACTAGCTGAAGATACACGGGATTGACTAAACCTGAAATGTTAGGGGGGCACAGAAGAAACTGTAGAGGCAACAGGGAGTTTGAAAAGCTCTGGGGCCAGGTAGTGTCCAGACGAGCGTCCCGAGGCATTTACGGCGGTGTCAGCACACCCCTGCGGGGTGACCTGCAGGCCCTTCCTTCCCGGGGGAACGTCCACAGTCCATGAAAGAAACTACTGGAGTTGTTCTCTCGGTGAGAGGAGCCCTTGCTGTCTGCAGTTCTTAGAGGCCCGTATCATTACCAAATCGCTGTTTAAAGATTTTAGCAAAAACACTGTCTAGTGAACTGCAGCCCGTGCTTGTGGTTTATGTAAACCCCAAATGAAACTGGATGAAGCAAGGACAATGCTCAGATCCTGCTAACAGAGCACTTGGAGACCTTCGTAGCGCTCGCCTTTAACCAGAGCAGAACCTTTTCATTTCAGCTGCACGAATCTCTCATGGTAGAGAGACGTTTGGAAAGGGAGCTCTGACTGAAGTTGTGTCCCGTGGGGACATCCCTCCCGTATTTTGTTAATGGACAACTTCTGCCAGTGTCAGCCCCAAAGCAGTTTTAAAAGTCAATGGATTAATTCTCCTCTGCCTGAAAACAGGCTCCGATCCCTATTGTCTTCTCTGCTTGGCCACGGAGTCTTTGGAAGAGAGAATACGGGATAATCAGTTTGTCACAACTGTCAGGAACGCGTTGCGCAGAGCTTTACATGCTGACGGAGTAGTGCTGGTTGTAACCAGCCCAAATACTTCCCTAGAAGTAGTATCTGAATAAATCCGTTGTTTTGGGAAAGCATCTGCTTTTGAATTAAATTATTCCAGATCTGAATATTAGCGATATTCTTGCTAAACTTGAGCTGTCCCCCTACCAAAGCATGATTAAATATTAGTCTGTAACAAATTCCTTAGGAAACCTGAGAAGTAAAATGTGAAACCGCTGAGAAGAGCCAAATGACTTAAATGTCAAATTGCTGCTTCAGCAAATGGCAGCAGATTTGGAGCACTGGGGGAATATGCAATTTCTTGGTTGGGAAGATGAGCCACGGCCATAATGAATGTTTTGCCAAGCCTATATCTGGTTTCAAAATCTTCCCACAGTCCTCCCAAATAAGCATTGGTGAGAATGCAATGTTATTAAAAGGGGATAGAGTAAGGACGGCCTGAGCGGTAATGGATGAATGTAGCTTTGTAACAGAGACTTGTTAAATCGGGGGAACCAGCTCAGGGGGTCGAAAATGGGGTCACGACTCTTGCAAAAGCAGGGATGGGGAGAGCAGACCGTGTGCTGAGCCTGCGCTCGGGGGTCCCCACTAAAGCTTGAAAAGCAGAGCCCTGCAGCCTGGCACCGCTGCCGCCTTCGCCCTCCCGCGTCCTCCTGATGCGCCCACCGCACCCACGGCCACGCTCACATCCCGCAGCCCTCGGAGAGCTGCGTCCGCTTCCCCAAGCGTGAGGTCTGCTCCGTCTGGCGGCTGCCCGTGTGTCCGTGTGCGCACGGGGGGATCTCCGGGGCAAGCTTGAAAAGCAGAGCCCTGCAGCCTGGCACCGCTGCCGCCTTCGCCCTCCCGCGTCCTCCTGATGCGCCCACCGCACCCACGGCCACGCTCACATCCCGCAGCCCCCGGGGAGCTGCGTCCGCTTCCCCAAGCGTGAGGTCTGCTCCGTCTGGCGGCTGCCCGTGTGTCCGTGTGCGCACGGGGGGATCTCCGGGGCCCCCACCCAGCGGGCAGGTCCCTGCAGTGATACTGGACTTGTGCCACTGCCTCCGGAGTCACGAGCTGCCGCAGCCCCAGCGGAGAGGAAGCCCTTAGGGACGGCACTGACTCCTCCAGATCACAGAGCACAGAGACAGGAGAGGAAATAAAAATTGCGCGCGTGGTAGTGAAGTAGGGTGGGATACGGCATGGCCGAAGAGAAGAAGAGGGACTGTCTGGAGAGGTGCTGGACTGGCTCCTCAGGTACTGCGTGACGGGACCAAGGCCGTCGTCTCAAAGGGAGAGGGCAGAGAGGGGCTGTAGTGCCCCTGATTTCCCTTCTTTACCGGGCAAAAGGGCGTAATTATTGCTGCACTACCCCGTGTTAATTAAAGAGAAGAATCACTGCCTCCAAAAATGCATTCAACTATTTTAGCAGAGGTTACTCTTTGTTTTGGTTGGTTGGTTGGTTGGTTGTGGGTTTTTTTGTCTGGAACATGGCTCTTTCTTTCTTACTGATTTTAAACCTTAATCATGAAATAGGAGATTTAAACACTGGGAAAGCAAAGGAATACTTAAAGTTGGTCAGTTGGCTGCTAAAGAAACTTTCCTGACCTATTTGGAAACTGAAACAAACCCTGCTAGCCTCCCGGCTACGCCTGCAGGGCCGTGTTCAGGCAGCACCGCCACCCAGGTCCCCATGCCGTGTGTTACTGGTTGGCTGTGGGACACCAGCACCAAGAGGAAGGGCTGGAGCCGGGGAGGTCGGAGCAACCGGGATCACCCGAGTCCCCGCAGATTCAGACTCCTGCCGTTTCATTGCAGTGACGGCGCCTGCCCAGCGAGGAAACTCGTAAGCCAAACGTATGATTATCCCCTTCTGCCGACAGCTCTGCTGACGAGGTTGTGTGCCAAACTCCCCGTGCGCTGCCGCGGAGTCAGGCTGCAGCCTGGGAGAAGAGAACCGACAACTTCATTTGGCAGGATGATGAAAGAACATCGATGTAAGTATTGTTTCTAAGGTTCCTCACGGGGTTAGATTAAAAGATAGGTCGGCAGAAATCTTGGAGTGATTGTGATGAAAGAGAAATTTTGTGTTTGTATGGTAAACACGCCCAGTTATTAAAGAGTATTAGGATGCGATTTGTAACCAAATATTACAAATATGGCTATTTACTACCAAATGATCCTGTGGTAATCCCTTGGGGCTTCCCAGCCAGAATGCTCTGGCATGGAGAACGGAGAGATAATCTCTCTGCTAGCAGTTGACAACAGACGGCCTCTTGTTCAGAGAGGAAAATCAGGCCAAAACTGAAAGAACAGTTCAAAAAAAGGAAGTCTATTGTTAAGGGAAGGCTGGCGTATCAGCGACCTACTGCACAAACGAAAAAGTGCACGCACGGGCGTGCTTAGCTGTTTCGTTGCCATTTCTTTTTTACTGCAAATACACTTAGCTGAAAACAATCAGCATATTTTTAAACACTAATGTTTGTTAAAAAAAAAAAAAAAAGGCAACAAAAAACCCCACTTCTTTCCTGCCAGGACAGCTGAGGGGGGCTTAGTAA
Source organism: Podiceps cristatus (assembly GCA_000699545.1). Taxonomy (NCBI): domain Eukaryota; kingdom Metazoa; phylum Chordata; class Aves; order Podicipediformes; family Podicipedidae; genus Podiceps; species Podiceps cristatus. Next base: position 4,277 of record JMFS01026343.1, on the reverse strand, counting down.
AATATCAGAAATGACATGCTGATGCTGTGCAGAGGCTCACTCCGCAGCCTCCAGAATAGCGCTCCTTCAGCTGAGTCTTGCAGTGATTATGTCTGGTTCTAATATTTACAGGCCATTAATTTTAAAGCATTTAAAGTTGCTAAACAAAGAGGCAGCACAAAATAGCTATTTTCTGCATATACGCATGTCTAATGATGCTACTATTGTTTCCTCATAAGGCGTTCTTGAAAATGAGTAGGTGACGTGGCTCTCTGTCATCAGCGGCCCGCGGGGGGTGCCGGCGGCCGGTCGCTGCTCACCGCCGGCACGGCTCTGTGTGCGACGGGGAGGCAGGTAGCTAAAGGAACAAGAAGGGAGTGGGAGGAAGGGATTCGGGACGCTGCCAAACCCCACATTGCTAAAAAGGCCAGGGCTTTCACGCCTGCGTCTGTCGTCCCCGCCTCCAGCATCCCACACCTATGGAAAGCAAGGCTCAGGGTTTGCTGAAAAGTAGCTTTTGCCCAGTTTGTCCAGACAGGCCTATAAAAAAAAACCATTCAGGATCATGAGTACTACCATTTGAACAAATGCTGTAGCAGTGCCACTTGTACAAATCTTGGCTGCTGTTACCCGAATATTGAAATTCTTCTCAGGGGAAGTTTGGTGAAACAGGAAAGTGCCCCAGGGCGTTGGTCACGGTGTGGAGAGAACACGGTAAATCTCTGCATCTCCTGGCCTCCTGCAAGCGCTGCGTACTGAACGTCCCTGGGCACGCAGCTGAGCCAGGAAGAGCTGAAGTCTTTTGTTCCTTTCAACTGGAAGAGCTTCTCCTCCTAGACTGATTAAAATGTCTTGTAATGGATGCTTCGAGCAACCCGATACTGTGACTCAACCGAAATCCAGCCCTGATGAGCTGGCTGCCCGGAGATCTGCCGCAGAGGCAGTTCTTGATAGGCCTGGTCTGCCGGAGAGCGGAACGCTGCTCGCTGCAGCAGAGAGGCAGCCTGGTTGCACAGGGGACTGCGGGAAATCATGGCAAAGACCAGCTCTGTTTGGAAACAACCGAGTTATTTATGAGCGGGTGGGTGTCTACATACTTTTGTCAGTAGCAACATCATTCTAGAGAGAAGAAAAGCCTATTCTAGCTGTCCCGAGGCGAGGGAGAAGAGAGCCTAGCTGGCCATGCAGGGATCTCCTCACCCCTCCCAGGAGGAAGAAACCGCATCTGAACCCCAATTTTGCCATCACAGTATTCAGCAAGGCACAGAAGCTCCTACACGGCTCTGGCCGAAAGCAGAGTGCGAGTGCTTAGCTGCAGAAACGGGGGAGGAAGCTACCTTAAGGCCTGTTAACCTAATGGTTTTTGTTTTTCTCAGGCTTTCCTGCTGCATCCCCGCTAGCATGCAGGAGGTGTGAACGCGCGCAGCAGCCAGCGTCTCCTGCCGCCCGCCAGCTGCCTGTGTCCGTGAATGCTCCCCCTGCAGCCGCGCGGCCCTGGGTCGGAGCCCAGGCTCAAGTCCAGCCTCTCTGCTCTCGACTCCGCACAAGCATGTTTCTGACAAAAGGGACTCGTGCATCCATCTGCGGAAGAAAAGAGGCAGCACAAGAGCCTCTGGCTCCAAGTCCAGCTCCTGCTTCATGGATACGATCCCGCTCGCCTCTGCCGCAGCAGCCCGCTGGAGCAGAGGCAGGGCTCGCGGAAAGGTGCTCTGTCAGGCAGAAGCAACACTATCTCAACAAAGCTGTGCGTGAGAAGGTGAAGGAAACACCCCGCTCGCCTCTGCCGCAGCAGCCCGCTGGAGCAGAGGCAGGGCTCGCGGAAAGGTGCTCTGTCAGGCAGAAGCAACACTATCTCAACAAAGCTGTGCGTGAGAAGGTGAAGGAAACACAGATGAGAGGGTGAACAAGACCCTGAGGCTCAATGACTCACCTAAGGGCCGTGGTGGGCCCGGACTGCTGTACAGCGGCACCGGGGGCAGGTGAAGCCAGAGCTGCTCGGCAGCCGGTGCGCGGTCTCAGCCCGTCTTACCCCGAGCGCTGGAGCACTCCGCAGGGCAAGGCGCCCTGCAGCCCACCCGCTCCCTCACGCAGGCTGGATAGACCAGAGGGCAGACCCGAGCATCCCGCGGTCCCCAGCCGGGATCCCAGGCACGGCGAGGAGGCTTTGAGCTTGCCCAGCCGCGCGGCAGACAGCCCACGCACTTTCCCCAGCCGCTCGGCAGACAGCCAGCGATGAAGACGGGGAGCGTGGCAGTGCAGCCTTCAGCTTACAGATGGCTGCTCCCCACTCCACGCGGCCTGAGCGTCGGCACAGCCCGGGGTCAGCAGGTCTGCCGGCATCCAGCAAAGCCCACGTGGAAATTCCCGGAGCGTTTTATTATGAGGCACTGCTGGTTGTTTCTTTTCCAATCCCAGCACCCGGGAGCCAAACCCTGCGCTTCTCCCTCGGCCACAATCCCCTGAAACCTGCCTCTCCCAGCAGCTGCAGGGTTGCTCTCCCCATTACCGTCCCCACCGCCGGCACAGGCACTGCCAGCCAGCCGGCCTCCAGGTCCCGGCTGCCAGGAGTTTCCCGGTGTTGAGAGGGGCATTGGGGAATTGTTTTCCACGAGCTCCAGCTGCTTTGGCAGCGTGCAACAACAACGCGAGAGCCCTCGGGGACAGCCTCTGCGCGACAGCCACTTGCCTCTTTGAACCCCGTCCACGCTGGGGCAATAACAATCGTGCCTTTGTCCCCTCCGTCTGAACGTCTTTATTTCAACCGTCAGCTATCCAGGCGAGAGACGGTCTCCTAGGCCACGGACACACGTTCCTTTTGCAAACAGCTGCTGCGATTTAAGATAATACTCGGCTCCTGTCCCCTTCCCGAGCTGTTGTTGCAGTTTCTGGTGCCCGGCGGAGCCGGTGGGCCTGGAGCTGAGAGCGGTCCCCTCCTTGCTTCGAACCCCACGGCGGGGCTTGCTGACGCAGCACAAAAGGTGGGTTGAAATGACAGATCAGATCTTGCCTGATGTGAATTTGGAGTGAAATCCCCTAGAAACAGGCCCTGGCCACAGAGTGAGGTCAGACCAGGCAAGGAGCAGGGAGTTAGGGAGTGGAGAGAGCCCCAGACCCCGCTCACTGCCCCCGTACCCCGTGCTCCCCAGCCTCTGGTGCAGAGGTTTGCTGGTATCGCCGCTCTTGACAAAAACCAGATTGTGAACGACCGCGACGGTCCCGCCAGCACAGCAGCCAGCTACAGGGTCAGCTGCGAGCAGCTGGGAACAGCAACACATTAAACAGCCTCAGCAGGATGCGAAAGACGTCTGTGCCCGGCCGTAGCGCGTGTGCGAGCGCGCGCGCGTGCGTGTGCGCACGTAGGGCCCGTAGCGCAGCGAAGCCGTGATCTCGAGCAGGGCTCATCGGAGTCGCTGATCAGAGGACGACTTCAGGCAGTCATCTAAGCGGGTGGCAGCGTAAAGGCTGGTTCTGCCCCGGGAATCTCTCCTTCCCGAGCCGAGGGAGGAGCGGGTCCTGGTTTCTAACGGGCGAAGCTGGAGGTGAGGACAGAGCCTCCGCGGGTGGGCGGTGAACTGAAGAGCTCCCCGCACCCCTCTCTGCCGCTGTACCCCAGTCGGCTCAGGCCGAGCCTGCCGAGACCCAAGGAAGGGGACGCTGGCCGTGCCCTCGGCACTTCACCAAATGCCTCCCCAGCCCCTGCGCCAGGCCGTCGGGGTGTGTTCTTGCTCTTACCCCCGGCGTGGCGCAGCCAGAGGAGAGCAGGGGGAGAGGCCAGCTAGATGCGAGCTCCCCGCTGTCGCCAAGGTTCCTAAAATAATCCTGCAGCGCAGGGTAAGTCACCGTGGGCCACTGCCCCTCCGCGGGCTGTGGCTGTTTGTGTAACTGGAGACACGGGGACGGCTCGGCGGACCGCAGCAGGGACGGGCAGCAGCTTTTCACCAGGAATAGCTTGGTCTGACCACTGTCCACCACGGCCTTCAGAGACGATCAGAACGCTAACCAGAAAGCTAAGGGGGTCTGCAGTGGGCCCGGGAGTGAGCTTGGAGGTGGGAAACGGGGACTTCTGAACGTGCGAGAGCCGGCGAGGGCGGGGGGAGATCCGCCACCCGTCCCTGGAGAGCACAGGCAGTTCTGGACGCCAGGACTCGCGCGGTGCCGGGTGCACGGAGGCTCAGCACGGGGCCTCGGTCTCTCACCGAGCATCTCTGGGATTTATCCGGTGCGGTGCAGGGCTTTACAAAGGGACAGTGAGGAGCTCTGCCGAGCTAACGCGCCCGCTCCTCCAGCTAGCCGGGCCT
>KL261148.1:0-15228 GCA_000699545.1 Podiceps cristatus | reverse complement strand
TCGCCTACAGGAGAGCGAACTGCTGATGGGTGTCTCTGGGGCTGGCTGGAGACCCAGCTTGGCTAGTCTCAGTGCAGAACCAGTCTGACAGCCCGTGGCTGGCCTCTGGTTAGATGTGGCTTCAGACACCAGGTAGATATGTTGCTACCAATGTTTAAATGAAGGCTGAAGGCTTCAGCCGCAGCCCTGCCAAGGCGGGGTGGCTTGAGTCACGTGCCGCCTTCTGCACAGCATGGAGGAGGTCCGTGCTGGAGCTGCCATCTACCCCCCCCTTACTGCAGCCCTGCAGAGAGAGCGTGGCCTGGTTCGGGCCGTGCATCGCCCCACAGCCCACGCGCACTCGTACAGAGGCGTCCCAGGGACTGCCAGGGAGTAAATCGCCCGCTTTGCTTTCACGGGGAGTCCTCCAGCCAGGGAGAACAGAGCAACCCTGAGGACTAAAATGCTCCTTCTCTCCTGTTTCAGGCTGGATGACTGCAATCTCTCCAGCAGTAACTGTGAGGATCTCTCCTCCATCATCAACACGAACCCATCCCTCACAGAGCTGAAGCTGAACAACAACGAACTGGGAGATGCAGGCGTTGAATACCTGTGTAAAGGGTTGCTGATGCCAAGCTGTAGCCTGCAGAAGTTGTGGTAAAGCCCTGGACTCTCTTGCTCTAACAGGCTTGCAGTCTGCTGCGGGTGCAGTTATGAGGCCAACTAGTATGTGGTGGTAGTTAGAGCCATGCCGAAGCATCTCAGCAGTTACCTGGGTCAGATGGTGGGAAAACCCTACAAGGTTTTGTCTAAGTGGCCTATTTATTGGAAGACTCCAGATCATCAGTCTATCTTCCTTTTTCTTCCAGCAACAAGGGAAGGACAAAGAGGGTTTTCCCAGTAGCACCGAGGGAAGGACAAGTAGGGTTTTCCCAGTCAAGCGGAGGCTTTCTGGAGACTTTCTTTAGAAGAGGTAGCAGATCTTCCCCCAGCACAGGCAGATGGATCATCTGTTTAGGTCAGTTTAAACAAAAGGACGACCACTGAGGGCCCCGCTCTGCCGTTAGCACGTGCCTGACGTTTTCACAAATGCATTTTTCCAGAGGGCTCTTCCTCCAGTTGTAAGCATGGTGTTCAGCAGCTGGTCCAGCTTGCTCACTCCTTTCTCTAGTAGCCAAGAAAAGGATGATCTCGTGAACATTTCAAGAGCTGTCAGTCTTTCTGTGCTCTGCCAGACTGGCTCTGCCTTCGGCCTTGTCTCCTCACTTGGACAGGGCCAGTTTGGTTCAAGACAGCACGTTTTGTGGAGGCACCAGCATCGCATCATAACATTAGTGGGCTTCCCTCGGCACCCATGGTGCAGGAGCATTAGAGCTAGTGGCGGCTGCTGCTGTTCCTCAGTGACCCTCAAAGAGTTGCTGTCTTCTCCATCCAGTGCCTCTTCTGCCCGGTACTGGAGCCCTCCACCTTCTGAGGTGGGGCTGGGATCTTCATGGCATTACCTTGTAAAAATCATTTGCCTTTTAGATCAGATATGCCTGCTTCCAAGTCCCCGTGCCCCCTGCGGTGAGGACTCGCCGGCAAATAGGGAGAAAGTTGACTGTGAAGTTAATCAAACTGCAACTGACTGATGGGCCTTCAAGACGTAACTGTGATACTCTGTACTGGAAGACTAGTCATTTTTCAAGAGTTTGTCCTAAGCTTCAAACTTCTCCAGTTGCTCAAGTAACAGCCTGTTAGAGGCTGTTTCAGTTTTGTAGAAACATAATTGTCCATTTTTGGGGTTCTGGTAAGGTGCCTTAGGGGATAAAAGAGCAACTAAACCCAAGCCAAACTTAGCACCATCATGTACAGCACCTCTCTGTTGACAGAAAGTCATAGAATCATAGAAGGGTCTGGGTTGGAAGGGACCCCAAGGATCACAGAGTTCCACCCCCCCTGCCATAGGCAGGGCCACCAACCTCCAGGCCTGGACCTACACGAGGTTGGCCAGGGCCCCATCCAACCTGGCCTTGAACACCTCCAGGCATGGGGCATCCACCACCTCTCTGGGCAGCCTGTTCCAGCACCTCAGGTCTTCATCTGATAACTCTAAACACCCCGTAGCAACACCAGCATGGTTTCTACGCTACTTCTCCCAGCCTGAGTGCTGGAGGGTCAGCTTCATAGGTCTTTCTTGTAGTATACCATTACATTTACCAAATGATATCCAGGGATTTAAGCCGGGTTGGGTGGGAGTTTTAGTTTTAGCTGCTCTGGATCACATTTCCAGAGGGGGCAAGAAATCATAAGATGCCATTGCTTTCTCTCTGGGATAAGCCTCATGATGGTTAAAACACTTCCATAAAGCAGTGGTGGTGCTACTTAATGCGGGGTGGATCCTTCTGCTAGAGGCACTGTATGAGCAATGACACTGAAGGAGGCGTGGAAGCTATTTTTTGTGCTACAGGTGTAATACTAGCTGATAAAATATTTTTGCACCCCTGTAAAATAACAGTGCTAACCTGGACGTGCTGCTTTCTAGAGGGTTGTGCACTGCCAGTGCCACGGTGTCTTTTCCAAGCTCAAACCTCAGCAGATGCATCTCAGAGAAGAGCCTCCCTGATCCTGGGGGTGCATTTCCCTCACCCCAGCTGCCTCTCTCCTTCAGGCTGCAGAACTGCAATCTGACCAGCGCCAGCTGTGAGACGCTCCGCTCCGTCCTCAGCGCCCAGCCGTCCCTGACAGAGCTGCACGTAGGGGATAACAAACTGGGAACTGCTGGAGTGAAGGTGCTGTGTCAAGGGATGATGAACCCCAACTGCAAGCTGCAGAAACTGCAGTAAGTAGTCACCGGGCTTTTTTGGTCATCAGACGGGTGATGCTTGTCTTTCCTTTGAGACAAGCGGGAGTTTTGTTGCCAGATGTGGATTTCTTCCTGTTTTATCTGAAATTGTGTCATGCTTATTCATGCTGGTGGGTGAGTTTGTAAGAGCTGAGCGTCTGTTCCCGCAGGCTTTGTTTAGCCCTCCTGGCAGTGGTGGCTGCTAATGCCCGACCTCTCGGAGGAAAGTCTGACTCTGCTGCGCTTGGTCCTCATTTTACGGCTGGGTGGGACGCGGGTCTATTCACAGCTCCCAGCTGCTCCCAGGAGGGCTCAGTGGAGAGGCTGCGTGACGTGCTGCAATGCAAAACAGCCGTGTGCTCCAGGGCTGCCCGTGCATTGGTTTAACCGAGGACTAGTGTAAAGTAAAAACAGGGTGGGTAATTTGTCTTGCTAAGGTCCCCTGGGATCTAGTTCAAGAATGAACGCTTTCTGAAACGAGCAGGGAGATGATGCTGTTAAAAACTCTAACATTTATGTCTATTTGCATGCGTTGCCTGGTCTCGTCTCATGTTGGTACGTTTCCTGCCCCGGCTAATGCACATTTTGCCCAGCTGCTGTCTTGCGGGTAGCGGGACGTGGTGAAGACAGTTGTTTTTCCCCTGGACTTCTTTTCCTCTCGCAGGCTGGAGTATTGCGAACTCACAGCTGATATTGTGGAAGCTCTCAATGCCGCTCTGCAAAGCAAGCCCACCCTGAAGGAGCTCAGCCTGAGTAACAACACGCTGGGAGATACAGCTGTGAAGCAGCTGTGCCGGGGACTGGTGGAGGCAAGCTGCAACCTAGAGTTACTACAGTAAGGAAGAGCTGGTCATCTCTAACTGCAACTAGTCCTGCTGCTAGTCATACCATTCATAAGACAGGAAAAATTATTGTCAGGAATGCTTGAAATTTAGGTCAGATTTTTTGCTGGCTCACATTTCTGTAACTGGAAACTGTAAGCGAATGTCTGGGGCTTTCAGTTTGGTGTTTTGACTTTTTTTTTTTTTAGCATGTGATTCCAAGCTCACTCTTATGCCTCTTGGTACAGCGTGAGCATGGACCCCGGGTTAAACCTGCAATTACAGCGGTAACTGCTTGCCAGTATCTGAGAGCAGAGGAGCAATTGCCCTCAGTGGCTCCAGTTCTTACCCCTGAGTTACCAGCCAGCTGAGTATATTTATTCAGATCCCTTTTTTGCTTCAAAACAGATGCTGGATTTAGCCTCATATCTGGGGTAAAGCCTTTGAAGAGGTTTAAGGGAGAAGCAGGTTTTATCTTGCCCCTGTGCTACGGCAGGGGTTGGCTGCCAGGGACGCGCGCTGTGATGCAGCCAAAAGTTCCTCTTAAAAAGGACAGTCAGTACACGGGGGAGTTCAGCAAGAAGGGTCCTTGCGATAAGGGATGTGAGTGGGTGGGTCAAAGCGCCCTGCAGCCTCGCGGAGTGCAGGAGCCGCGTGTTGCCTCACCCGCAGCCTGTCCGGGATACCCGTGTCGTCCCTGGGCCGCGCAGGGTCTCGCAATGCCCGGCGGAGCTGCACTGCTCCGCAGCAAGGAACCAGCCCGTAGGCCCTTCTCAGTCTGAACTCGGGGTGTAGCTAACGCAGCGGGTCTGGAGCAGCAACTCCAACTCTGCTTTTTCTCTGCAGCCTGGAGAACTGTGGCATAACCAGCGATAGCTGTCGGGAGATTAGCGCTGTTCTCGGGAACAAGTCATCACTGATAGATCTGTCCGTGGGGGATAACAAGATCGGGGACTCTGGTCTGGCTCTGCTGTGCCAAGGACTGATGCATCCTAACTGCAAAATCCAGAAGCTATGGTAAGGGTAGGCAGGGGTTACTTAAATTCTCTCTTGCAGCCTCTGAGCTATCTACATTGTGCTGCTGGTTTGCTCCTAAGCAGAAAGTTTCTCAGTTGCACCCCCTGGTGAAACAAAAACGTCTGTGCGGCAATTTAGTTACTTCTCCAAACGGAGTGGAGGGCACCCTGAACGAGCAGGGCTGCACCGAAATCGCCTGGATCGGATTCTGGGGAGAGAGTGAATGGAAATTTGTGATGGTGTTGGCTTCCCGTTGAGTTATCGGCCTACTAGAATTGCATGTTCCAGTTTCTTTTTTGTGTTACAGAGCTTTTGGTGCAACGGATGGAAAGTAAGGTGAAAGCTGTGTGGTATGATGCATGAATGGGTTTTGTAAAGGATAGAAGAAAACGGGATGATCTAGCCAGAAATTCAGAAAACTAAAATAGGACTCTTGTTTTTAATCTAAGTCATTCTTTGGGGGGATGAAATAATGCTTTATTCTTCCCTGCAGGTTATGGGACTGTGATCTCACAAGTGCTAGCTGTAAAGATCTCTCCAGACTCATCAGTACAAAAGAGACCCTCACAGAGATCAGTCTGATAGACAACAACCTGAGAGACTTGGGGATGGAAATGCTGTGTCAGGCGCTCAAGGATCCCAGGTCTAAACTCCAGGAGCTGTGGTGAGCTGCTGTCAGGTTGCACGTACCCACTGCTGCCTTTGCAGACTTCACTGAAGAAAGATGTAGGTGAAGTAATGGCCACCAGATAGATCCTCAGTTGTAATAGCACCAGGAACAACTCATGCCAGTTATCCTAAAGGATGTCGACTTAACAGAGCTAAAGGGATATGTATTTCTAAACTCAGAGAGGATCTGCCCCATAGTCATCGTGTCATAAGCAACAGAAGACCAAGCATCACTTGCAGAGCAAGAGTCTTAGTATATTTTACTGTGCAACAAACAGCAGATTTTTGAAGTTTGAAAGGCTGCATGTAATGGGAAAATGAATCATAGAACCGCAGACTCACAGCATGTTTTGGGCTGGAAGGGACCCCCAGAGCCCATCCAGTCCCACCCCTGCAGCGAGCAGGGACACCATTACCCAGGTCAGGCTGCTCACAGCCCCGTCCAACCTGGGCTGGAATGTTTCCAGGGATGGGGCCTCCACCACCTCTCTGGGCAACCCCTGCCAGTGCTTCACCACCCTCATTGTAAAGAATTTCTTCCTTATATCCAGTCTAAACCTACCCTGGTTTAGTTTAAAACCATCACCCCTTGTCCTGTCAAGTGTTGTGATCAGATACCATGAGTGCTGTGATCAGATACTTCAGGTTCTCCGCTGGATCCACGCTCTCTCATTGATGAGCCAAAAGAAGGCTGTAGTGACGTAACCTGTCCTCAGCATCCTCTCTGCTGACAGTGTTACCTTTTAGGCTGGGATGGTCTGGTATCACGTGGGCAGGAGAGGAAAGTTGTTCTTTCACATAGACCTTGAACGAGCAGCACTTGAAGTTTCCTACGTTGCAAGCTCAGCTCGTGCCCGCCGCTGGGTTCTTCCCCTGCCCCGATGGCCTGGGAGTTGATGAGGTGCTTCAGGAGTGTACGGTGGGGCTGCAAGTGACTGTGAGAGCAGCAGACTTATCTCTGACCTTTCCTGTGCTTTATGGGCAGGTGCCTTTCCTAGGCGCACGCTCTGAGACAGACACCCTAAACATAAAGAATGGGAGAGGTGCTGCTTAGAAAGGATCAAGCGGATGGGGGGCTGTGAGGAGCACAGCGATTGTGGGAAGCCTTTGATTCCTCTCTTCCCACTGTCTGGGCTCCTGGGAAGCGAATGTGAAGAAGGGAACGGTGCCTGATGCTCTCTAGATCCCCCCATCTAGATCTCACGTCACTTTTGCCTTGCAGGGTTAGGGAGTGTGGGCTCACGACTGCTTGCTGCAAGGCCATCAGCTCTGCTCTGGGCGTGAACAAGCACTTGAAAGTACTGCACATCGGCGAGAACAAGTTGGGAGATGCAGGTGTCGAACTCATGCGTGAAGGGCTGCTGCACCCCAACTGCAACATCCAGTCCCTATGGTAAGGGCACCCTCGGAAGCAGTCTTCTCTCTCTGTGTGTTACCCTGCCAAGAACGGCGTGCAGAGAGAGGAAGATAGCAATAGATGGAAGCATGCCATTTTTTACTGACATGAAACAATTCACACCACAAACTGATGTTTCACGAGTCCGCTGGCCAGTAAATGGAAGCCACAAGTGCTTCCGTGTATCCTGTCGCTCATGGTCTCTTGCAAGTACAGGCTGTCACCCGTGAGGTGTTGTGTGAGGTGCAGAACCGAAAGTTCACGGTGCAGCATACCTTCAGGGTCAAAAGCTGTAGGGAGGCTGGAGGGATCTTGCTTTGTTCTGCGAGCAGCTCGCTGTAGAGCCCCTGCCCCTCTCTGAACTCACCCCCGGGGCCTCTCTCAGGTGGGGCATTGAGGCGGAGGAACTGCTGGTTCGGGTCCAGCGCCTTAATTCCCCCGCCTGCCAGTCGCAGTGCGGAGCCTGCCCGAGTTCACCCGTTGCTCCTGCTTTCCATAGTCTCTATCGGTGCCAGCGCGAGCGCTGGTCTGGCCCTGCCAGAAGGGGCCCGAGGCCAGCTGAGCGTTGCCTCCAGCCCTGCGGTGGGACTCGCCTTCCCCACCTGCCCGTTCCCTTCCCAGGCACGCACCCAGCTCTGGTCTGGTGCGGCTGTGGCCTGCGTGACGCTTGCCCCGCTTTGCTTTTCTCCTCCACGGCGTTTGACAGAGGCTGGAGCTGTGCTCCCATGCCCAAGACTCACAGTGGAGCGAGTTGAGGAGATGAGTGGTGGGAGACATCAGTAAGACTTGAAGCCTCTGCCCAGAGGAATATGTTTGACTGGTTAAAGCTGCTTGGCTCTCAGCTGAGAGATCTCAATTGCTCTTTTTAGAGAGATGATTGCAAGTCTCAAGTAATAAACTTTAGAGATGATTTATGATGAGTTAAAACCAAAGAGAAGATTATGCATGATGTTGAAGTTGGGTATTATCTTCTTAGGGTTCCTTCTTGCCCTGTAGCCACACACAGTTCAGCTTTAGGGAGGAATTCTAGGTGTTCAGCGGTCACCACGAGCATGGTGTGCTCTGTGGGAAGACCACGGACCAGCCCCTGGTGATGTCTGGGAGATACCAGCCTAATGGGGATCTCTGGTCCGTGCTAAGGATGTCCACACCTGCTGCCCAAGCGTGGGCTGTCTCTGAAGCCATCGCTCACTGCACTGGCCTCTCTCCCTCCTCTCCCTTCTCTCCCTGCAGGCTGGGTAACTGCAACCTCACGGCAGCCTGCTGTGCCACCCTTGCCACCGTCATGGCTACCAAACAGTGCCTTACCGAGCTGGACCTGAGCTACAATTCTCTGGAAGATGAAGGCGTCAGGAAGATCTGTGAAGCCTTGAGGAATCCCAGCTGCAATGTGCAGCAGTTAATGTGAGAGATGTTTCTGGTCTCGCTTGCGTTCTCCCTGCCAGGTGGTGAGGTCCGGCGTGCGGGGGGGCTGCAGGGAGGGGGCCACAAGCACCGGCTCTCTGGGAATTGCACCTGAGGGCAGCTGGTGACCGAGGGCAGGTCAACACCATCTGCACATTTCAAAACACTCCTTATCCCTTCCAAGTGGCGTGACCACAGCACCTTGATCTGCTTCGGTCCATAGGGTCCAAGAACGAGGAGGTGGTGCTGGGGAGGGAGTAACAGGGTCCTGTGTTGTGCAGCATGTTTCTGGCTGTTGGGCCAGATCACCAACCTAGACGGGGCCCTTCCTGTTACCCGCGCTGCCCATGCCAGCGATTTGTGTGTCTTTCTCTTCCTTTAACGGGAGGATGCTCACTAAATCAGCTTGCCTTTTTGTTTGGGTGTAGTTTGTATGACATTTTCTGGAGTTCTGAAGTGGATGATGAACTGAGAGCCCTGGAAGAGTCCAAGCCTGAAGTGAAGATCATTTCATGAGTGGTGACTGCCTGCAGAGCTACGTCAAAGCAACGTCCTCTTCTTAATCTGAACTTTTTTGTACATAAAGCTAATTAACTTAATAGAGAACTTGCTTGTACCGAAAACGTTTGTGGATGACCTGAGTGGGTGGTCTGGGGAGCTCGTCAACCTTCTGTGCATCTTTGGATGTTCTGACTCCGAGGCTCCTGAAAGCGTTGTACATTTTCTCTGCAGCATTACTATCCTTGAAATAAACAATTACTGGGCATCTTCTAGAAGTGGGTCTCTAGCCTTTCGGAGCTCTTTAATCCTATAATCCTTTCTAATGCATTAGTCAGGCTTTAAAGAGAGCTTCTTTCCAAAGGAAGGAGGAGAACTGCCTATTGTATTATTACTGGGTGGTGCTTTTGCCAGGTCTCTGGGGAAGGCTCTCCAAAAAACCAAAAGGTTTTTAATCTAAAATGGATCTCTCCCCTGCCTTTCCCTAGAAGAGTTCTTGGAAAAGTAGTAGCAGTGGCCAAGGCACTAGAGAAGAAAGAAATGAGCGGCTGTTCAGATGCGTAACTTCAAAACTGGTGTCCCTTAAAAAGTCGTTTTCCTACAAACAGAAGATGCTTTGTGCATTTCTGCTGGTATGGGAAATGATTAAACGGTTTGATATGTTTCCTCTGGCAGGAGTGGTTCTATATTAAAGTCTGCTTGCAAATAATTAAATGCTTCCTTTTTCTACTTAGAAAAATAAGATACATTTATGTATTTCTCGTTTAAGACCAATCCATCACTTCTGAACTGCAATACTAGTAAAACCTTGTTTTACATGTTTGCTCTCGGTCAGTTCCTAGCTGAAGCATGTCAGAGGATCTTAGTCAAGGCCTTAGGTGGGCAGCAAGCCTAGAAGACATACCCCTCGTTTCAGGACGGGGACTGGGTTCTCTTGCCCAGTCAGAGTATTAATAACCCTTCCAAGGGAAGACGCAGCTGTTGCACACCTAAACCACCGAAAGAACAACATAACTTTAAAAATGTAGGAGACAAACCTGGCCTTGCCCTGGGGCGGCCTTGCAGGAGGAATGGTGTTCCATTGGCTTGCAAATCCTGCCTGAGCACCCAAGTTAAAGATGTCCTCCAGGCTTTGGCTTGTAATGCTCGTACATTCCTCCCAACATAGAAGCTGTAACTGGCTTTTCTTTGACTTAAGGAAAGCTTTGACCCAGGCATAATTTCTACAGCAGCCTTCACAAATCCCAAATGGTGCCCAATAAGTAGCTTACTTGTGTCTTCAGGCAGCTGTGAAGGATAGGGTTTGGGTTTTCCTCAACACATGTCTCTCTCAAGGCTGCCCGACATGCTAAAAAACCACTCCATACTTCAAGAGCTATTTGGTCTTCTCCATCAAGGGCAGCAGCAGTTCTTGTGTTTAAAAACCTACCCATCCTGAGGGGCTCTTAAATGGGCTTTTCACACCCACGGCCTCTTGGGGAGAAGATAAGGCTGGAGAGGGGCAAGAGCCCGTGCAGGGAGAACCACAAAAATCAGGCATCTGGGTGTAAAGACAGCACTCTAAAAAAAATTAAGCAAGTATTAGAAGTGGGTTTCTGAGAGTACCTGGTGCGGTGGATGGAAGAGGGTGTCTGAGAGGGAAGCGTCGGTGCTCCTGGGCTGCTCCTGAAGCAGGTCATGGTCAAGCAGGTTGAAGGTGAGATAGTTTGCAGGCAAATCCTCTGTCAGCCCCGTCTAGTCAGCAGGATGTGCTGAGGACTGTGTCAACGAAAGTCAAACCTGGGCCAAACTAGCCCACAGCCAGCAGCCACGCATCGCAGGACGTGTTCCCCCTGGCAGCCCCTGTGCTGGATACCCAGGGGGCGTGTCCCCCCGGCAGCCCCTGTGCTGGATACCCAGGGGGTGGCACTCTCCCCTCGCACTGCGGCGCAGGACGGGCTGCTGCTGGCCTCCAGCCCTGCCATGCCTGGAACATGCCTCTTCTCCCTCCGCCGCAGGCAGAGGAGCACTGAGACAGGCCTGCCGCCATGGCCCCACCGCAGGCACTCAGCCTCCCACGGTCACTCCTGCCCAGCGATAAACCCCACACCCGCCTTGCTTCCTGGCGTGGTTTGGCATTCCCCGCAAAAACGCAGTCGGGGTTTGGACCGGTCTCTGCAGCACATGCCACTTGGCCAGGTACCAGCTTCAGCAAGAAAAACCACAGGAGCCGTATTCTGCCATCTCAGTGGGCTCGGAGCATCTCAGGCCAGGCCAGCCGGGCAGAGCCCTGCAGAGCCTCCCAGGAGCGGGAGGAACCTGGGCACTCGGGCCACGTACTCTGCGTTAGGACCGTGTGAAGTCCTGGGCTTGTCTTTAAAACCAGCTATAGATCCTGGGAACCAGGAGCAGCCACTGCAGCAAGAGACACTTATGCTTTTAAACAAGACTCAAGCAAGGAATTGTATTCCCCAAAATTCACCTGGTTTTATTCATCTATTAGTTGGTCCAACTCACTTCCCTGACAAACCTTGTCACAACTGTGGACTTGGGAGAGTCGAAAGACAGAGAAATTTGCCTCTGCATTTGAGGTGTGTGGGTCTCCACGATTTTAAGCTAAAAGGAGTTGGCAGCAACTGAGTCACAAACCTTCCATGTGGACTAGGCATTAGGCTGGCAGTCAAAGCCTTGCTGGTCCCGAGTTCACAGCTGGGGCACGCAGCAGCTCCTGGGACCCGCAGTCTCCTTCCGGTCGTCAGTCAGGGCAAATGGCTGGACCCACCGTACCAGCAGTTTGCAAATACCAACTTTCTACCACCAAGGGTTGAGTTTCACCTGGTATAATGAAGCTTAAAGGTAAAATTGTGCAGCTAAACCAGAAGGTGAAGAAATTCAGGTATGACTTTCAGTTTTAAGCAAATACTAGAAACTTAAAAAACATGTCCGTTGAGATCAAATAGCTGAGAACTTAAATCCAGAGAGAGTAGGTTTGTATTTTATATCTCAGTAACAGTGACAGTGGTTAAAATGTTGTAAAACGATGGTAAAAACAGGTAAAACCACAGCGACTGTGTTAAAACTTCAGGTTTCTGCTAGTAGTTTAGGATTCTGTAATAAACGTAATTTTTCACTCATCACAGCATATGATCTTGAGCAGGGAGGGCAGAGTGTTCCAGTTAACGTTGCCAGAGCAGTTAAGCAATCATTACTGGCCCCACAAACAGGTTATACCCCAACTAAAGCTGCTACTAAAGCTGCAGGGGCATCCCCGGCTGCTCTCTTGCTGCCTGGGCTTTTCGGGCAGGAGGTCCAGCACAGCAAGGCCCAGGCACCAGCTCCAAGTAATACAGATGCTGACAGCAATTTCAGTGCTCCGGTTGAATCTGAAAGGGGAAATCAAGCCAACTGTGTTTGAAGAGTTAACCACAGCTCCCCCCTTTCTTTGAAAACAGTGCCTGCCATCTGAGTCACTCCCAATCCTCTCCTAAAATAGTCTGAAAGGGTGTTACTTCTTGCCTAAATTCCCCTTTTGCACAGAAAATTATGATTTTTCATTATCATTTCCAACAGATCACTTCCTTTCTATGTGCTTAGTTTCTCAGTCACCCCTTTCTCCCCAGCACCTCCCTTTCATTTCAATCTCTTTTACCAACAGGGAAAACACACACTGACAAAAAAAATAAAATAATTAAAAAAAGAAACCCAAAAAACTAAGGGAGAACATCCCTCTCCCCATAAGGCAAGAAGAGTTGTGACCTACTTTACCCGTTCCCCTGCTCACAGCTGCAGATGAACCACGGACATCTCGGGGCACAGCGTCGCAGCCCCCTCCTTCCTCGCTTCTCCCACGCGTCTGACACCCGCACCGTAACTGCTGGCCGGCCGAATGCATTCCCAGGTTGGCAAGGACTTACAAATTGACGGCTTTCTGAACACGCGCGGGTAGCCTTGCCTCGCTCAGCTGAAGCCAGCTGCACCCGCCGGGGGAGGACAGGCAGCCCCTGGCAGCAGGACGGGGTGCGGACGGGGTGCGCGGGGTCGGTTGATAAGCCTTTCCAAGCTGGAGGGCGAATCAGCGCAGGTCATGGTCAAGCAGGTTGAAGGGCTCAGGACCCTGCAGCCGCGGGGAGGGAAACTTTAACCGGCCGATATTGTGTCGCGGCCTGTCTTCTTTGCAGTTGAAGGCAGGTATGCAGTGGGAGAGGTGAATGGCTGGCAGCTCCTCAAGCCTTGGAAGGTGTTCCAGAGCAGACACTCAAAAAAGCCCTAAGATGGGCTGCCCTGCCATCGGGCTGGCACACAGCAGCCCATAATATCTGCAGAGGGAACTAAAGCACCAGCACAGCTGTTGTTTGCACACGCAGCTCACGCAAAGCCTCCGGTGCTGCGCGGTGTTTCCCACCGCGTCCCAGCAGCCAGACCGCGTCGCCAGGACCCTGCACAGGCCCGACGCGTCCTGCCGAGCCAGCGCTGCCTACCCTAACCTGCTGCTTTACCCGGGATGAGTTGGTTTGGCCTTGTTTCACACTCCGCTTAGATGCTCGATTCAGCCCCTAATTATGCTCTGCAGATGATTAAAGCACCTCTGCTTCTGGGCGCAGAAATGCTCCCCGGGCCATACTGTAATTGCCTAGGAAACATTGCCTGCCTGCCGGGACTGCGAGGTGTAGCGCCGCTAATTGAGCCCCTTGTAGCTAGGTGAGATGTATCGGCTCATCTCTAACCGGCAGTAACCGCAAATCAAGTAGTGAGGCTGCACTTGGAGGTAATTAGAAAATAAAGCACCAAAGAGTTTTCTCCGTGGCACCTCCCACAAAGAGGGGGAAAAAGACTGTTTTGTTCGTCCCTGGGTGCAGTGGGAAGCTGCTGCTTTCTTCACAGCAGGCTCCCAGGGGATCCGCTCTCCCTCTGTGCTACAGCACGCAAAGCAAATCTAAATCAGACGTGCTACGTGGCAGGCAGCCGTGTCTCGTAACTACAGCAGGATCAAAGACAGCTGTAATCCCACCGAGGTGGGTTAGAGTCAGCTAATGAACGCTCTGGGGAGGAAATCCGGCTGGATTTGGATAGCTTGATAGAGAGCAAGCAGAGCTCCCGAGGCTGGAGAGACAGAATGGGACTGATCCAAGGCTTCTCAGGGAAAATCATCGAAGCCCAGGTAAGGCAAGGAGTGAAGACCAGATGAGGGAGGAAAGCAAGCACTGGAGGATGGTGTTCTACCGCCTTTCTCACCTCCCTCCACAGTTCTGGGCCCTGTAATCTCCGTGTAACTTAGCACCATCTTCTGAAGGAGAGATCCGCTCCTGTTTTTTCAGATGGCTCGTTGCCTGCAAGTGTTTAAAGCATCTTTAGACTCCTACATCTTATGCCTGGAAGCCCTGGAAGAGTATGGGATGGCACTGGCACAGCTGAGGCTATGGATCTAGCTCCAGCAGTGTATGCAAAGACTTCCCATTCACTACTGACATCCAGCTCCAACAACCACAGGACATGCTTGTCAAAAAAAAAAGACATCCTATTGCTTTAGATAGAGAAAGAAGAGTTCAAGCAACTGCATAGCGAAAGCAGATGAAAAGCACGTACTCTTAGCCCACTCCTTTGTCCTCTGCTTTTTATGGGCTTGCAGAGCTGGGAGGACTTCACATACCAATATTAGTTGGTTTCGCCAAGAGCAGCGAGGGGTTATAAATCCTCTCCTACAAGCATCTAGAAGCTCAGTCTTTCTCCTTTGCGTCCTGCCCAGGGCCTGCTGGGCCGCTCTGGGAGCTGCAAGGGACCAGCTCTCACTGCGACCCTACGGATGGATTTTCCAAGCAGGCACCCGAAACACCAGCTCTCCAGAGTTTTGCTGGAGTTAATTAAGCAGCAGCCTCTCCACCACATCGTTCCCCACATACGCCCTGTTCCGACCCAGCTTTGTCATTATCGGCTCCCGTCTTGCTGAGCAGGATGGTAACTTGTTTTTCTAGTACAGCAAACCAATCTCTTGCTGTGTTGGTGGCGGCATGATGCACGTGTGTTCTCAGAGGGCTCCCAAGGACCTGCTTTTACACCGTTTCTGAAGGTGTGATTTTCACTTAAGTTGCCCGGTGTTGAGTTAGGCACCTGGGAGCAAGTGGTGGATCCAAGGGGATCCTCTCGGTTTTGCAGGGAAATACATCGATGTCCCCAGGCTGCGGGACTCTGGTCAGCTGTTGGTGCTCTAGTAGGGCAGCCGAGCTCCTCCTGGGGTTGCCTTTCATGGGGCTGCAGCACTTTGGAGGGGGGCTTGGGAGAAGAGAACGGTGAGATGCTTTCTGTCACTGTCAGAGCTCAAATGTAGGTGTGCAGGAGTGCCTGGTCTGCTGCAGGACGGGGAATGAGTGACAGCCCAGTTTGGGTGATGGGGCCACGGGAGGACTGGCAGATGCACGTGCAGTGTCAAGCCTGTCCTGCTCCCCGTGTGACAGCAGAGAAGTTGCTCGGATTAGCGCGGTCTGGCTTGCTTAGCGACGCTGGGGCAGCAGCTGGCTTTATACCAGACATACTGCAAGGGGACGCCGACTTTAACTGAGGTCCCCGAGTGCTGGGCTAGGCGCGATGGTTATGGAGGCATTCAACTGCACTGCGTGCTCTTATTTAAATATCTGCTATGTAATTGT
>JMFS01026337.1:0-39148 GCA_000699545.1 Podiceps cristatus | reverse complement strand
CCCGCCCTTTCCAATGCATATTAGCATACATGTATCACCAGCATTAACAAGAAAACTGTTTGCCAGCTCCTGCAGAGGCTCTGCCACTTCAGGACCCCTCCACTCACACTGGAGAGCTGGGAACAGGACAGCTGGAAGCTCCTCAGCCCCAGTTCACCTTGCCAGGGAGGAACAAGCACTGCATTGCTGCCATCCACGGTGTCCCTTTGGCAGCTACAATCCTCAAAAGACCACGTCCATCAATCAAGCAGTCTATCATCCACAGAAAAAAGTCAAAGAGGTTTTCTTGTGTCCTGCTACCCCTAATTCTAAATAAAAAGCTGCCTCCTATTCAGCATCTTACACAGCTCTAGGACAGTTCAAGGACAGGCCATTTGTTTACCCACTCCTCTTTAGACAAAGAATCTTACTACCCTTTGTTAATGTTGAAGTCTTACTGAAAGATATTCCTGTTCAGATAATCTCACAATAAATTCACCTGTATTTTTTTTTTTTTTTTCCAAGGAATATTTCCAGGATCAAGGGGAGGGGAAGCCACTGAGTATTTCCCCCCTCTCAAGTAGAAGCCAAGCCAACAAAATGCACACTGAATTTTTTTTATCACTATATGCAAGTCAGTGACTCTTATACACTGTTTGCTCATCAGTTTCCCACATTTGAGAAGTGATTTTTTTTTTTTTTTTTCATTTGGGTTATCATAGAAAGTCATGGACAAGCAAGCAGGTAAGCATAAAAATCACTCCAGGCACAGAAATCCACGTTTTCATTGGTTCTGAAATAGAACAGAGCCAAAGTACTTCTCAGCAGAAGCTTCTTCCAAAAGAGAAGCCACAGAGAATGTTTTACCTCTTCGAAGATACAACTAGTTTTCACACTGAAGTTATATAATTAAAAAAAGCCTAAAGTTCACAGGCTACCTGCAATACAAATAAGCCTGTTTACATTGCCAATAAACTATTAATTATGCCACAGAGGGCACTGTCTAATATATAGGTATATTGCCTAACAGCATGGGGTTTAGGTATCTAACACACCTAAGACATGCCTTCAACATCCATGTATGCCCACCCCACAGTTTTAATACTTGGGTCAAATCAGAAGGCGACACAACAGGTACCAGGTTAGACAAGACCAAGACTGTTATGACTTGCTTTGGAGGTATGGATTTGAAATTTGGTTAAGATACTTTTTATAAATAGCTCAATAAAGTATTCCATAAAGCATTCTACTGGATGTTGTTCTTCCTAAAAAGAGCACAGGTAATAGGTTTTAATATTGCTACCCATACAGAAAAACTTAAGCCAGCATTCTGCAAATTCACCTTTTTAGTATCTTTCATTTTAAGAAAACTATAGGTGGCATCCATTCTTAGGGATTAGAGAAATATAGCCAATGACTAACAGGCTAGTACAGAAGCAGTGGATCAGAGGTATGTGTCATGGTCCCAGTCTAGAACATCATGCATCAGGATCAGGACAATTCCCTCTGAGTGGGAATGCTCTCAGGTCAGCCACAACATGAGGCTCCATCACCTAACCAATGAGGTTCCTTCTAGTTTTATAGACTAATGGGAAAGACACTTTCAGTCATCAATCTAGTGAACTACTAAATATTTCTATAGAAGTCCCAAAAATGTACAGAGACAACAAAGTTTCTTTTGAAGTCAAAATATCCACTAACACTATCCTATCCCATAATTTTTCATACAAAGGTATATATAATCTCAATGACATCAGTTTTCTAAAGTTGAAAGTAAGTGTAAGGGTTGGATTCTCAGTTTGCCAAACTTTTTTTTAATTGAAGCATCAACTCTGGACCAATAGGAACACTGTGGTCTATAAACTAAGTAGTCTCTGCAAAGGTCCTGGCACTGAGATCTCGTGTCTCCCTCCACCCCAGATGTTGAACCCAGAAGCAAAGGCCTCAGCTTTACCTCTGCTCAGTATTGTCTCTAGGCTGATCTGAGCAATACATAAATTACAAAGTGCTTCACAGTAGGCTGTGCATTTCTGTTGGTTCACAGATAAAGGCAAATGGTCTTCATATGTCTCAAGTCACTGCCACACAGACATCTTAGTTCTTTTAACAGAAGCAACTATCCAATGTACAAAAACATGAGGGACCCCTCTAGCCTCTGCCCCTTCTGCGGTGTGGAAGTAGGTAAAACCAGCCTCTGAACAGCATCTTGGGAGAATCCAGTCATGAAAATGTAGCGTGAAACCTCACTTGTGTCCAAGAAGGAAGAGTAAAGGAGAAGGGAGTAAAGCAGTTTTTCCCTTCAAGTCATGCACACTGACACTGAAAGATGCTGCTGAAGCTAATCAGCACTGAACATAGGTAGCTAGAGTCAGAATTTTACCTATAACAAGAACAAGCAACATTTATAGCTTTTTTCCTTTTTTTAAAAAAATTTTGGTGAAGAGGTCATCATTTCAGCTTGTGACAACTCAAATGTTTCAGATTTTCTTTAGCTAAGGACATCTAAGGCACAAATCCCTGAAAAATTATACATAAGCTTTAGTCTCACTGCAAGGGTCACTGTCTGGTATTGTTTATAACCTACAACTCTACTTTCATGTCCCAGGAAGGCAGGAAAGGAAAAGCACCGATGTCATCACCCACATCTGTCTACTCTATTTTTACTTCCCCCCCCCTTTTTCTTTTTTTTTTTTTTTTTACAATCAATGTTTAGTTGCAGAAATACAGTGACTGCATTAATCACTTAGCAAGGTGAAAGAGAATTAAGAATTCATATACTGGCAGCATGAAGTCAGTCACTGGAAACCCCCTTAAGGGATCACGTTGATTTGGGAAACCTGGCTAGATTCTCTAGAACATCCTTTTTTGCCTGGCTATATAGTCACCAGAACTTCCAATTTATCATCCTGGACAGATTGTCCAATCCAAGGCATTAAACGATAAGATAAAGTGTACCTGCAATAGTGCTGGAATGCAAACCCGTTCCCTTTCTCATCACAACCTAAAATACAGCTTCAAAAAACACAGAGCATGAAATGACTTTCCTCAATTTTCTCCCAAAGCAGAAAATGGGACAGACTGCCTGTGGGCAACAAGTCTGCCAGAAGCACATAGGGAGCTTTCTTCAGCAAAGCATCTATCCATGACTTTCATCCATTGTTATTGTGAGCCATGATTCACCATTTGTTAAACAGCAGTATTTAAGTTACAAATAGTGTAATGCACTTTATTAAGTCTTATGAATCCAGAACAGGTAGGGCATTGTAACCATAATTACTGCCATCTTATTTTTGTCTCAGTCATTTTTAACTGGCTCTGCATTGCTTTTTAAGTTCAGACCTTTTTAGAGGTGAGCCTTATCTTTCGGCTCAAACATGATCCTCAAGGGCAGTCACTATCCAAGTGATCCGCTAGCAAACCCTGCTGTGTCATGAGGATGAATGGGTTGGTTGCAACACAGACTGCCTTCAGGCACCAACACCTGTGAAACATGTTCAAAAGTCTGCATTCTCTGATAAATTTTGTTTCATCTCCTCTCTCAAGATTTCTGAGCCCAAACAATTACTCAAATGAGTATCCTTACTCTTCTGATAATAAAGACAGCAGATGAGAGAGTAACTCTTAAGATTTCTGCTTCTAGAAGCTCAAGAAACTGAATTCAGTAAACAAGAAGTGCAGGAGTTACAATAAACAAAACCCCAGGAATTCTGAACAAGTAGACACTGAGAGACTAGAGCCATAGAAGTCCAGTAATTCACAGATAACCAAAATGTTATTTCAGCATTTCTTTTTTAAGGTCTGGAGGAGAAAAAAGACACTAGCAACCTAAAAAAAGAGTTGTTAATAAGCAAGTTATACCATCATCTTTGAGAAAGTAAGGAGGAAGCACATAGCTGCAGAAACACAACATTGCATATAGTCTGAACACTGCACTAAAGCATACAATACAATCTCAGTTAAAACAATTCAAGCTCTAAAGTGTTATCAAGTTTATAAAAAAGGAATTAACATTTTCTACATTTAATCATAATCTACCTCTCTAGATCTAAACAGACTACAAAGGTCTAACCCTCTGCAACATGGTGAACTCCTAGTCTATTCTATTGACATCAGCAGAATGCATAAGTTACACTTGGAAAGGGAAAACAAATCATGCATCTGATCAACGAGAAGTCAAAACACTTCAGTTTCTTTAAATCTTAATTAACACTACGTACTTTTATGGTTTTAGTTTGAAGTCTCAATCCATTCAGAGTGTTGATAGCTTTTTCGGCATCCTTGGGGTCAGCGTAGTTCACGAAGCCATAACCCAAACTCTGCCCTGATTAAAAAGGAGAATGCTCATTAGTATTACTATGCTATGCAACGTATAACTAACAGTGTTTAAAACTTATATATAGACACACTGAGCAAAAATTGCTTGTATTAGAGAACAGTATCCGCCTCATAACAGTTTCAAAGACTCACAATACGTAATTTTTCCAGTAAGATTAGTATTTTAACTAGCTTCTTCTGCTCCCATGGACTGCCCTAAGTTCAACACAGAAATGGCCTCAGTCAGTTTAATGAAAGACGTAAAAAATTGCTATGCAAAAGAGGTTTGGGAATTAGTTGTGATCTGTTGGAGACTAGAGGAACTGCAGGAGCTTCAGGGTTCAGATGACATCAAAAATCCACTATTCAGTCTTTTGAACTTCTTAGTTGAACATAGAAAGTATAGTGGCAAAATTCTGGACTAGTGCTTGAAAATGAGCATTTCAAATAGACTTCAGTATCAGAATTTGAGCCAAGTGTTATTGGCTATTGAGTAACACTAGTGTCAGATGTTACTGAGAAGCTCTATTTAGTGTGTGAATACAAGGAATTTAAAGGCTCATTTTGTTCCTGTATTCAAAACAATTGGTAAAAGTAACTGGGTCGTGAGCTAAATATCAAAGATACATCATTTTCAGGTTTTTAGCATTAGTAATTCAGAAAATAGATGGACATAAAGCATTTTTATTTAGCTCTTAAGTCACTAAACCACATCCCATTGCTAAGTGTAGTCTGTCTAAGCATTTATTAAATACTTGAGAGAATAGCAGTAGTCATCTCTTGACAACTTCAAAACCTAACACTTGCCATCCTTAACTAGCTGCCTTCAGCACACTCCTTTAAAATATTTTTTGTGCATAAGAACACAAATAGATAGAAACATTTAACATGGCAAAAGTATACCACTTAGAACATTATCTTTCATTAGCACAGGCTTTTCAGAAACACTCTCCCATACTCCCTCGACCATTTTTTTTTTTTTCTTTTAGAAACTGAAATGATACCCAAAAACCAGTCAACAAGTCAAAGAGAAGCATCCAATATATCTAAATCACAAAATCCTGGTTTGAAAAATTTGATTGGTGATAGAACAAAAGGATAAACAATATTACATAAAGCACAAATGGAAAATTCATTTACTGCCAGTAAAGATATAAAGGAACCTATGCTGTGTCAAGTTTTTGTATGGTATCTATATGGCATGTATTAAATAGTACAAAAAGCAAAAAAAAATATGTGAAGTTTGTAATTGATTAAATAGGATAACAGATGGTTCAGTAACAACCCATAGCTTCTGACATTCATAATTTTGTACAAATCAGTCTACCATAGCACCAAAAGTTAGAGGACACCACCCCCACCCCCCCAAGCTGCGCCCATTCTTCCCAATTTCCTCAAAACAGCACAAACACAAATGAAGTGGCTGAATGAATCTGTAAACAGGTTAATATATACAAAGTTATTAACAATTAAAAAGACACAATTGGACAAAACCCTGAGCAACCTGCTCTAGACAATCCTGCTCTGATGAGGAGGTTGGACTACATGATCTCCAGAAGTGCCAACAACCTCAGCAATTCTGTGTTTCTGTAACAACAATATAGAAATATGCAGCTCTACCTAGAAACAGCTAAATTCCTTATCCTAGAAGTGCCTTTTTCCTTATTAGTTTGATTACAGTAGAGCAATTCCTATACCTGTCACCTCCATCACTCCCACTGTCTCTGCAGAAACTCTTCCCAGCAGTTTCTCAAAAAAAGATCAACTTAAAGGAATGTCTCTTTTTGTGCATGGCTTATTTTAGCCTTATCTCCTAACACAGAAATGCTGATTTTTGGTGTTATTATTAGTCTCCTAGGAAGGAGCCCATTTAAACCACAACCTTAAAAAAATGTTAAAATCTAAGAGAAAGCTATTTCATGTAAGACGTTCCCAATACACTACTCATTAATTCCAGAGTGTGTGCAGAAGTTATTTCTAGTACCCCTCTGTTTATGTGATCTATTTTTCACATTAAAATACCCAGATCACTGCAGGCAAAGAGTATATCAAGTTGTTACAAAGGATATCATTCATGACCAGTTCTTCTGCAGACACTCTCACTTAAGCTTGATGAGTATTAGCAGACTAACACAGGAAGCTGCACAAACACAATCCAGTAATTTATCCAGGACAAGCTTGAACCCATTTCTGCAGGTTTATTCTGCAATTTTGCAGTTACAAGCTTTCACTGAGGGTGGTAAGACACTGAAACAGGTCACCCAGAGGGGCTGTTAAGTCTCTATTCCTCGAGATACTCAAAGTCTGACTGTACATGGTCCTGGGCAACCTGCTCAGGTAGAATCTGCTTGAGAAAGAGGAGTTGACTAGATTATCTCCAGAAATCCCTCTGCCATCAATGATTTATTTAATTCAGTTTTGTTTAACTTGAGGTATAACCTGAAATTCAAAGGTGTTAGAGATCTGACATTCTAAAGGCCTTATATATTGAAAAGGTTAAGAAAAGGTAAAACTTAAAAGAGATCAAAATTTTGCCTAAAGATTCATGGGTTAATTACACATAATTAACAAGAGCTAAAAATACTTTCTTCAGAAGCACATAAGAAAGATGAATCTTGGCTCCCAACAGGCAATACAAGTAACTGGAAAGTGAACCTGATTTCTGGAATCAGATGCTTGAGGGACCACTCTTAAGTCTTCCTGCTAGTATTAAGGTATGATGCTTGTTTAAGCGGTTTGCCAGTTCATATGCAGATAGCCGAATTTCAGAAAATCAAGACAAGCATTTCACAAAATGCACTAGAAGCAGCTATTTCAGAGGACCCATCAGGATTATTTCAAACAACCCATCAGATACCCAATTATTGCAAAGTATGTCTGACAGCTGGTGGTATTTCTCACTTGGTGGGAAAGTGCCAACTGGGTTACAAGAACTTAGAAGCTCAGTTCTTCCTAAGTGTTTCACTGATGTACAGAACTTCAGGCCGAATTTACGTAAATACCACTGTGGCTATACAAGCCAAAAAGAAGTTCCATCTGAGCATGGATTTTGGCTGGAAAAAGAGCACCATATCCACTACACACAAATTTTACTCAAATAGAATTAAGAGATACTTGTCTAGTATAATTCAAACAAGTTGTTCTGTGCAGCTTCTCCCCCCCTCCTCAATGTCCAAACTTTTTGCTTTCAAGAAAAAAAACAAGTAGAAACTAGATGCACTTAAACTGAATCATCCACCACTTAAGAGAAACTTCATTATTCAATAGTTGTAATGAGTAATTTGTATTGCCTAAAGCCAAAGATTAAACTGAACTGTGACAGAAAACAGCTTTAGACTCTTCCATCTGTGCCTCTTCTACACCAAACTTTATTCACCAAGACAAAAATCTCCCGAAGAACACACTTGTTTCCAAGTCTAGAAGTAGACTGTGTTTAAGTCCACAAGGGGATGACAGAAGAAATTAAGTAAATCTATAGTTGTCCACAAGTTAAATAACCCTCACATTTTCATGTGTATCAAAAAAACAGCTTATACTCCTACTGTATTAAGACAGGGTTGGCTCCACCTGGCTCTTGCTTCACCTTTGTTTTTCCAACTTGTGCTTAACACCACAGTCTGAAAAACCACTAACACCTCTCCAGGTTAGCTGTCCTGGTGCTCTGTCTACTATTGGTATAGTAGGTGTTCTGACTACCCAGTTTAGCCTTTCCCAGGCCTTCAAAATTATGGCCTGTTCAACTTCAACACAGAAAGGAGACTGTCTGTGAACATCAGCTATTTATCCCATAACTCAGGCCTATAAACAGTATTAAAATTGACTTATCCTAAAGAAAGGAGAGACTGTCTTATTTTTGCAAGTCATTACTTGTGCCAGTAAGAAGAAAATACTCCCTACCTACCGTCAAGGGGAATACTCTGCTTATTTGCAGAACTGAGCAATACTTCAGGAGTTACATGCTCAAACTATCAGTTGAACTCTACTCAATAGTTCTCGTGGTTATTTCACAGCCCTGTTTCTGTACACTTTCTAATAGATTTTAAGCTTTGCATACTATGAATATTACACGTGGCATAGCATAAAACAACTGCTAAGTGACTGGCAAAAGAAATCACCTGAAGGAAGAAAAGCCAAAATGACAGTGATCTGGAAGGAATGAGGAAATGAATGAAGAGAAGCACTTGAATTTTGCTTCAAAGTCTGATAAAAACCTAAAACCCCCACAACAGTAAAAGTGCATCTCAAGCCTGTAGAGCAAAGGTTATGATTTGAAAGTTCATATGAGTTACATTTTACATTTTATGTAACTGACACTTGCAACAAAGTCAAATTCAGACTTCAGTGGCAAAAAAAAATCCTTTCAGCCAGTCATCTCTTGGATCATAGGCATGCTGTATCTGCCACTAAGTGGGTCACTGATAAGCATTCAGCCTCTGAGTATGTGGCAAGCAAACATCAACTAGAAAGCACTATGCCACTCACTTTAATATAGGAAGCTGTTCCATTTATGTTTCAAGTTTATGAGCTTCATAAATATCACTTGGCCACGACGTATGATGATGACACAAATTAAAGAGTCATCTATTAGATAATGCTAAGTTACTTCTTGTCATTACAGTCAATATATGGAATTGGTTTTGAGGGGAGCAAAAAGTAATTTCCAACAATTCAGTTCTAATCAGCCTTTGAAAGGACTACTCAAGAGCAGAGATCCACATGCACACTAGAAAAGTAATTTAATATTATGCAAGAAGTAAAAAACCATGGTGATTAACTACTTAGGAAAGTAAAGCAGACAGACAGAGAGTGAAAGACCAAACAAGTTTCAAGTAGGAAGGTATAGCCATGCTTACAATGCTCCTGGATTCACACTACTGTGCATTGAAAAATGTCACCTTTTTTTCCTTAAAAATGCACCAGCTCAAACTCACAATACTTATCAGAGGAAAAATCACAGATAAACTGGTTGTATCCTCCCCAAGTTGTTTCACAGGTATTTACTTGTTTACTATAAATAAAGCCTATTTAAATACTGCACACAACTGTAGAAGCCCAAAGTCCTCCCCTACACAACATTCAGAGAAAGTCCCGAATGGATGCTATCCACAGAAGAAATGGTCATGCAAAGTAGATGTGATAGAAGTGAGGCCCCATTGTCCACTCTTAATGTTTTGCTTTTAAAAGTAGCAGCAATATTCCTTAAAGCAGAATAGAGCTCCGTTAATATAACTGGTGAAACAACATCATTTTCCTCCTTCTGACAACACAGTAGTTCAACTTTCTGAATAGGAATAATCTCATTCTAGAACTCTACTTAGGTGAAATGACCCCTTGGCTATTTCCAGCAACTGCTTTGACATTTTTACTGGAACAGATTATAGCAGAGTCCTGTTGCAAGAACTGAATCTTAGAAGTAAAAATCATGATGAAAACTTAGGCTGGACTACTGGAGACGTGACACAAGTGAAGAAATGACAAAAAAGATTGAGAAACTTAACTGGTTGTTTAGCAAAATCCAAGCCAAGTCAAATTTTTCTTTACAGTAACTCAAAGATTAAAAAAACCCACTTCACTACACTGCAATGTACTTTTCCATGAAGCACAGCGCACAGCTATTTACACCATCTAAAAGAAGGTACTGCTGAATTACTGAATGCTCAAAAGCAATTACAAGCCAGCTCACTTGACTTGATCACTGGTAATTAGTTATGCAAAGCTCTCTAACTTGTGGAGAAATAGGAGATCTAGAGACAAGGCAATTTTTCTTAGTGCCCTGTTACTACCCAAATTATTCATAATGGAGAGAGAAGCAATAGTTGGTGACAGGAAAAAAAAAAAAGAAAAAGTGAAAAAAATGTACTGAAGCTGTCTGAACACTGATGCATCTTATTACCTAGAAAGGTCCTCTGCTGGAGAAGTGCTCTGCATGAAACTGCCTAGGTGTCCTGAGGCATCCCCATGCAGTCTTGGGAGACTAGCTAGTGAGACCTGTCACATAAGAACAGAGACTGCTCTAGATAGGAGAATTAATACAACATTATCAAGTAAGAGTATGGAGCAACAGGTCACCTGTTTTCCTGCTGGTTGCTGTAGTCTAAAGGTTTCACTCAAGGTCCACATCCACAGTAAATACAGCTCATCATCTCCATCTGAAGGGGGAACCTGACATCACTGTTTCCTGTAGTGTCTGATGCCGTTCTCAGTTGCATACACCTGCCCCCTTTGTCATCCATTTAGCAATCATATATTCTAATGTGTGACATAATTCTTTTTCTAGATTCTAATGAAGTGTTTGCACTCTAAAAGCTGGTAGTCTCCTTGCTATCGTCTGTCTACTGACAGTTAGTTTTAAAGGCTGCTAGTGGTGACCACCTGTCCAAGGCAGCAATTTATGCCTCAACTGGACTGAGGAGAGCACCTGTAAATATTAATGAACAGTTAAACAAGTGCAGGATAACATGACAAAGGTTTTACTCTCCCTAGATAATCTATACATAATTACCGACTCTTAGCAGTTTGTTCTTCTCAAATAATTTTTACTGCATCTTCTCAGCTTCCTGTTTCCTTGGGAAATCCAGAGCTTATTTCTAAACACTAGTGTCAGCTACATCAGAATGTAAGGAAAACCAAAAGACATACATTCCAAACTAAACTATCTGTCCCAACAAGCCTGTTTTCTTCTTTCCAACAAGCCTTCATTAAGATTCTACTGTTACATTAAGGAGTTGCACAGACAGCTGAACCACAGCTGAACCACACCAGGCCAGCAATTAAGATGTTTTACAGCCTCTTCTCTCAGCCTCCCTGGGAAGTGGCCTGCCTGACAACTTAATTTTTTTTCAAGAAAAAGTATACTCACCAACCTTCATCTCCTTCCTTTTTCTCTCTGAAAGCAGCTGCAACAGCCACAGACAGTGGCTTTCCTCCCCCCTGCCACAACAGCTAAATTCCTCCATGCTGCACTTTGAAAAGAAGGACAGAAAGGACAAGGGCCTTCAGATGAGACAGCTTCATTGAAGGCCAAGTTAAAGATATCCTCTCCCTTTCACTACTATACCCATAAATATGGAAAACAGATGAAAGTAAATTAAGTGGGACTATAGCAGGCAACAAGAGAAAACTTCTTTAACTAGACAGATAGGCAAGAATGACTGGGTAGCTGCTCCCTTCTGCAGTGGCCAAAGGATGACAGCTTATTTTACAACAGACCTTGAAGTGCAGAATGGCTTTAAAATGCTTCTGTTAGACTTTCAACCTACAAGCTACCACTCAGTTTCAGGAAGAACATTCCCTAAAGCCTGTAGGCACCTCAGAACCAAGAAGAAATACTATTTCAGACAGAAGTGCCAAAGGCAGCATCTTCAACAGCTCTTTACTCAATGCTGCTGGGCTAGATGCATAGTAAAGAGAGTTCAGTCATCTGAACTATGCAGTCCTGTTAACAAGAGTTTGCCTGAAAGTGCTCAAGTGTCATTTACAATCTGTTACACACCTTAAAAGAAAGGCTTGAAAGTAGACAAGTATGAGCTTTAACTTAACAGATGTTAAGTAAGCCTTTTCAAAAGCTACTTCTGAAATACTGAGAGCTGTATCACACAAGAAAAGTCCCTGCGAGGTTACAAATGCACAGTGAACTCAAGTGCTGCATTTTCAGTAGTCTTGCAGCATTTTATCACTCCTGAAAAAGAATGCATATTGTTTTCTGCATAACATGATTAGAAAGCAGCTAATTAGTATGGTAGTTTTAATTCATGACTGATTAAACCATCTTGATAAATTACTAGGTCTTCTCTGAATGTTCTTTGGGCAGAAATGGGAAGTCTGACCCCAGAAGTTTCTGGTCAATAATCAAGCCTACTTATCTTCTGCTCTTGAAGCTTCCTGCTGTCCACTGAATCTGTGCCCTCATAATTCTTTCTAAATAGGTAGGGCTGAAGATAATTTTACTACATGTATGACTGAGAACACTGTATTCCCAGAAAAAAAACCAGAGCCAACACTGTAGAACTTCATCTTTGCTTGAGCACACAGCTAGAATTTTTTCCCAGCACTGCTCCATTAGTATACTACGGTATTAACACCAGATGACTAACAGGAGCTGAAAAAAACAGCAGCTTCGGTACTAGAAGGTTTTCCATTGTTGCATTTCCTCCCGAGGTCAACTACTTGCATTACGTCAACACGCATAAACCAAAAAACTGGCCTTTTCACACTGCAGCAAGATGCCTTTGGAGCCTTGGCACACCTACCACACGAGGGAGTCCTTGGCCGCCGTTTCCCATCAGAGCTATGCAATACCCAGGGCAAGGGCTGAGCAAACTACCTTTTGGAAGTAATTGTTTATTAAATTACAAGAGTACCCCGCTAATCCTGAGCTTGCCTGGAATTCTTAAACATTCCTGTAAGGTCTGCAGACCAAACAGAATAGACAATCAAAATTTCAAGTAATAGCTTTTTCCACATCAAAAAACCCAAAGCAAACAAGAAACCCAACTTGACACAAAAAGAATGCTACAATCATCTAAGCTCCAAAAACCTTTTCAGTATGTACTCAGCTTCTGATAAGGTAAGACTGAATGAATTCTATGAAACAAAATGGTTTATTTAAAGGAGTAAGAAGGGCTACATCTGTAAATTCCACCTTGCCTCCTCCACTTATTGATTTCCTTAACGGGAATTTTTAAAGAGTAATGTACGAAAAGTAGCCCCACTAATTGAGTGCTATCAATGCTAATTCTCAGAAAAAAAAAAACACCCAAAACTAGAATTCAATTTCAAATAATCATCCTGATATACATATTAAATAAAAAGCAAAAAAAAAAAAAAAAAAAAACCACAGAACACCACTTATATTTTGTTAATAAATACATCTGAAAACTAATACATACCACTAAGCTATAAAACTATTTTCACAGTCTAGTACAAAAATTTACCACAAGCACACACTAATCACACTCTGGAAAATTAAAAATCTCAATAGCAAATAACACATATTCAGGCATTTGCCTTCCACAGAAGGCAATCAAGAAATTTTAAGATAACCAAGCATTTTAAAAAATAGGATTTTTCTACAATACAGTCATCGATTTCAGTGTAGTGACATTTCAGATATTTCAGGCTATTTCAACTGAAAAAAGATCTTATTGCACAATAATGAATTAAAGGAATAACCAGCAAGAACTACAATATCACACAGATGAAATGCTAAAAAAGCCTGTCTTCCACAATAAATTACATACTATTTGCATCAATATATGACAGTGAGGAACACTGAGGTTAAGTAATAAAGTCCAGATGCTGAAACTCAATGTCTAAGTCTACAGAAAAACAACATAAGAATTCTAGCAGACTGGAGAATTTGTTTGATTGTTTTGTTTGTTTGGGGTTTGTTTTTTTTTTTTTGGTTGGTTGTTTTTTTTATATAATTTAATTTCAACTATGTATGCTGCCTTCTCTGCTTTACTCCTTGAAGATCTGTTGGCCAGTCCTTGATTGAAAGAGAACAGTCCATTTTCTAGTGAATTAATTTTCTGCCACCAGCCATGTGTGTTCATTTTACATCAATTTTCAATAAGCTAAGCATAACTTTGTTTAAAGCTGTACATTTCTCTGTGTATGAATCAGTAAATATCCACTGAAGTACTGTAAGAACATATCTTTGTAAAGAGGACCAAGTCTAGATCTTAGCAACTTATTTTGCCTTTCATCACTCCTGAAGTTGCACACACTGGTGGAAAAATGCTGTTAAAAGAAACATAATGACAACATTACAAGCCTATATGCCAAGGCTCTCATATGAATTAATATCATGGACCCATGTGATTTTTCACAAGTCTCCTAAAATTTCAGAGTGAAGATGTGTTCCCTGACTAGCACACAAAAGCAGAATTGGCATTACATAAGACACTTATCTTAAGATCAAGCTAAAAACTGCAAGTAGTCACAGCCTACAACGTCCCAAAGGCAAGTCAGTGTAGCTATAAGAAAAAAATCAATATCACTTCTAGCCTGTAGTCTAACTTCAGAAGCACAAAAAGTTTGATAAAGAGTTTCAAATGTGGGAGTAAGAACACTCAAACATTTTGTTTGCCTAGATTTAGAATTCAAGACATTGGAATACTCAACAATATGCTAGGGTGATCCTCCGCAGTGAAACTGGCCCACAGAGCCACTCCTGTGCCAGAACAGGGGGGTCATTCAACTGGTACCAACTCTTTTTCCAAGAAAGTTACTGCATATTCGTAAGTCACCATTGTCAACTGCATCTGATTTAAACCACTGAGATTATCACAGTATTACTTGAACACTGCGTAAGGCTAGAAGCACACACCCAGGCATACAATTCACTTAACTGTAGAACTGTACCTAGAACTACCTACATAGCTATGGTCTCTCTAACAAGAAGGGCTAAAGGAATAAGCACAGAATACCGTCAACATCGCCTTCTTCCCATTTATGGGAACAAATTCTTGTTCAAGCTTCACAGTCCTTTGAAGTCTGCATTAAGGCTTGAACTGCATTTCAAAAGCAGCTTCAGCAAAATGAGGGAAACTGCATGAGCCACTGAACAGTCCCCAGTTTAGCTGCAGTTTGCTCATAGTTCCAGTAGATGGATTCTATCTACTGAACACTCATAACTCATACTCCACTGAGCTAGCAAGCTAAGCAGCTTGCAAGAAAACACCTGTAAAGCTATGATCACTACTAGATTTCAATATTTGATACTTTGATGCCTCTTTCTCCCAAACCCAGTTTTTCTCCACTATTGTTCTGAATCTGGAAAAAAAACATTGAAGACTGAATCAAAACTATCAAACACTGATCAAAGTACTTGACAGTTTATCCTGCCATGCAGTAAAAAGATTGCCTGTAATTAAACAGCTATTAACAAAGCTGTAAGCTATACTGAAAATCAGATTTTTAAAAGAGAAACTGAAGCTTCATATTGGCCAGGTTCAACTCTGCCCTTTTAACTTAGTGCCATTCTCTTGCCTTACATCTTGCCTCACACGTGAGGAACATTATCTGCTGCTACATCAACACAAGCTTGCTGATGGCAGATACAAAAATGAGGTTACAGCTCTGGTTCTTCCTCACAGCAGGCAGAGGAAGTGAAGAGTAGGGGATATTGTGGATGCTAAGATTTACATGAACCTGATCAAAGGTGTTTAGTGAGCCAGTACAGACATCTAGGGTTACGAACAGATAGACCATGTCCAAATAGGAAATCTCAACACAACCCCCCAACCCAAAACACCCACAGGAAAAAAGAAAAAATAAAAAACCAAACCATGAACAAAACCACAAACAAAAACCCCCAAAACCCCCATATCTTGATGCTTTCACACAAGCAGAAGCAACAGGAATTTGCTTATGGACACTACAGGAGGGTGAACACTGATAGTCTTGGCTCTTACAGCCTCTCATTTTCAAACATATCTAGCAACAACCATGAACTGCTTGAGTAACAATTACTGACCTGGGGAGCATGCTTTCAAACCAGGTTATTATATTACAAGTAGAAGCTCCTTATGACGCTAAGAGAAAAGTATACCACAGAATTTGCTAAATCGGTTGAACTTTTGAAAGCTGCTTTACCCTTTAATTTGTACCACTATTAGTAGCAACATGTGCTATGCAGCTGAGAAGTTTTATCTTTTACAGGGGATTTGCTCCTTGTCAGGAATATCAGTGTTAAATATTCTGCCATATTGTACCACCTAGTCACCTCAAATAAGCAGGTGGATAAAGCCCCTCGGTCTACTGCTGGAGTGTTTAGAAGCACGCAGTAATTTATGCGGACAGCTAAAAAACTAGCATGACACTAGAACGTATGTTCTCTTCCCAAACTTCACATTAACACATACTGTTGTTGGGGTTTTGCTTTCTTGTTCCATTTCTTTCAAACTCTATCTGCTACTTAATCTCAGAGTTTTGAAAGATGTCTTGAAATGTGCCATGATCAACAGTTTGTAAGCTATTTCTTCCCCCACCCCCACACTTCCATTGCCTTCTACAACTTTCTACCTACTTCTACTCACACTTGGCATACTCCAGGAAGGTAAGAAATCCATAGAGAACAATACAATAAATACCCTTCTGCAGCTGTGCACAAAGAAACATGGTATCAGCCTGGCAAATCTGTACTGTAGGAATTACCAGTTGAAGTGCACCATGATGAAAGAAAATAAAACGTAGAAATAAAGTGCTTTCATATAGCACAGTAGGTACAAATACATGAAGCTGAAGAAAGTTCCTTGCATGTATTTAAGGTCTTGCTTCTATAAAGCCAATATACTACTCGCTTCAATACAGAATGGACTGACCATGATCCAGCCAGCTAAGATCTGCAGCTTCAAGTTTCACTACTTACCACTCTGCTTGCAGTACCCACTTTCTGTAGGTACACCCAGATCCTTATAATCCACATGACATCCTTGAAGTGAAAGGGCTTCAGGGTGTGCAGGTCATTAACACTGCTACCCAAACTCAAATACTGAAACACACCTTGATTATTATAAATACTTTGCACTGATCTCACAGTACAATTACCCTGAAAGGCAATGATGCCTATAAGAACTTCATATTACTCAAGGTCTCTTAACATGCACAAGTTTCCAACAGAATTAACATTTATTCTAACAGCTGGCCTGGAATCACTAGGACATAAACAGCAATATATACCTACAAGCACCTATGAAAGAGTAAGCAGTGATAAACAGGCCCAACAGGCAGGCTGGGGACTCCCAAGGTGGAAGCAAAGAGCACTACCTCTGCTAGAAGCACTCAAATATCCCACATCACTAGAGGGCCAGTGGCAATTGGCAAGACCCAATGCTTTCACAGGCTGCTTCTAAGTTACTGCAATCACTGACAAAGGTGAATTTTAATCTGTCTGCAGAAAAGTGTGAGAGAAAAATACTGCATTAATCCCCATCAAAAAGCACAGTGCTTGCTGAAAGCCAGAGTGATTTAACAAAGATTATGTTCCGATTCACTACATTCAGAGAGGTCCCTAATCATATTTCACCTTATAGAAAGTTCCACTTTTAAAACATCGTCCTTGCTTATACTGTATATTGAGATCAGCCCATTAATTCAGGTTAATATATGGATGAATAAACTGTTTAACCATTTTTAAAATAGCTTGTTTCCACAATGTCACTAGTAAGAACTGACAACTAGGCAACTTAGCGGAATCCCTGGAACAGACAAGGCAGCTTTAGTCAAACAGTGTTTTGCTACCTTTTTTAAACAAAGCCTATAAGTTTTTTAAACAAAGCCTATAAACACCCTGAAAGGTCAAAACAGTGTCGTGCCTGCAAAATAGTGAAAAGCAAATGGAAGCGCAAAGACAATCAAGTGCTATCTTGAGTAACGTAAGATGAAACGAGTTCCTTCATCTCTACCTTCTTCCATGACTCATTTCCAGGAGACATGCTAAGTGCAATAAATTACGCAGTTTACTATGAAAAAGCACAGTAAATGCTGCTAAATACTCTTCAGTAACGTTAAAAAGCAACATGCAGAGTCACAGTGACACACTGATACAGTATTCACAGACTTAAGTCTCCATTAATAGAGCCCCACACATAAGGCTTGTTTGAAAACGTAACACCTTCAGGATTATTCCTGCAGTCCAGACAACAGGACAGTACTCCAAACACCAGCTAACTAGGCCAATGTTCTGCTGATGCACTTTCTTCCAATAAACACACAAATTTCCAAAGTACTTTATTACCTTTGTGCTCCAGCACATCAGGTCCCTAGGCCATATCAGAGATGGCTTTTTAACAGCTGAAGAGTTCAAAACATAGGGTATCTTGAAAATAAGCTGATGCTAAGAACTCTACCCCCCTTCATACCCACCCCCAGAAAAATCTACGCTTCAAGGTCTTAAGCAAGTTGCTTCAGAGAAGAGATCAAACAGTCACTATATATACACTTGCCTCCAATCCCATTGGGTTTTTGTTCTTTATTTCACATTTTACTCAAGGTCTGCACAAAGCATCCTTCTGGCAAGATAATTTGCCAAACAACACCTTTTGTCCATATGCCTGCCCAAATCAGAAATTGTCAGATTGCCAAAACTCATTCCTTATCCCAGTACACCACTAACCAGCAGCTAGCAAAAACCCATGCCTCTCAAACTCAGCACAACACAAAACAGCATCCAGTTTCAGCCAGCTCCTCCTTTAGCTGCCAAAGTCTCTACTCTCCCGCCCCAATTGCATTCAAAACCTTGCAGAAACATCTGATGGATTAGAGTGGTATAGGACTACAAACATCATGCACATCGGGACTACAGGCTTAGCAGGAAAAAAATGGGGAGCTTCACAAAAATAGCAAACCTCTTTTGGAAAGTGCTAAGAGTTCTAGTGGTCTGTTCATTCATGTGTCTGTCCCTGTATCAGGCACTTTTGCTACGTAAGCAAATACCTGGAATTCCAGCTACTGCCTTACCATACTCTATTTTCTGTTTGCGTTTTGTTTTTTTTTTTATTTGGTTGGGTTTTGGTTTATTTTTTTGTGTGTGTCATGGGAGTGTTTAAAGCATTCTACACTGCAGACAGTTGCAAACTAAGCCACTCCACAGATACACCATACTATTTGTCTTCTTGCTTCCTCTGGGACATGAAGGAAACGAACTTGCCTCATGTGTCTCTTACCTCCTCTCTACATATAGTACTTCAAGGCAGCAACAAGTCTAGAGACTCCAATTAAGGCATATGACCATACTTTCTTCCCATATTCCTGTAAGGTTAATTTAGATGCCCTAGAATTAGTCTTACATTAAGGCAGGTGAAAGATTTAGGGTGGAAGAGTAAGCTAACACTGTTCAAAGCAACAATGACAAACTTGAAAGAAAATACCAGCCGAGGCTCAACTCAACAATGAGATCCCTCTGAAAATTAAAGTTCACATACAGAAAAAGTCAGAAGCTTTGCATGTGCACTGACAAGGGATAAGCCTTCCAACAACTCTGCTCTTGCCAGACAGTAACATGGGGTAGGATTTTTCTCTAGTTCTGTCATACCAATGCAAAAACTAGAGGTTAAAGAGTTTCACAAGTTCTAGATTCCAGCAGCCAGTCATACAACACTTTCAAATGCATCCACTGAGGACACATGGTATCTTTCACTTTA
Organism: Podiceps cristatus; assembly: GCA_000699545.1. Taxonomy (NCBI): domain Eukaryota; kingdom Metazoa; phylum Chordata; class Aves; order Podicipediformes; family Podicipedidae; genus Podiceps; species Podiceps cristatus. The sequence goes on along the minus strand of JMFS01026337.1, from coordinate 19,709 downwards.
TTACCAGAGGTCACAGCAAGCATAAGAGCTATCAGTAAGATCAGTGTTTCATTGATGCTCTCTGCTGAGACAGAGCACCTACCCCATAGCATGAAAAAAGCTTCTCCATCTCACAGTCTCAGTTGTTTGGGTAGACCACAATTTAGCATTGATGGCATTTCCTCAGACTCCACACTGCAGGAGAGTACTCTATCAGCAAGGATCTGACAGTGTAGAGTCCCTCCTAACATTGCACTGACTGGATGCATATACATTGCACACACTGAATTATGACCAATGTTACCAGAACTATTACTGCTGTTAACAACATAAGCTCCACTCTGATGACATGTCCAACTCATACATATTTTCTGTTTTCTTCTGTGACCAACCCAGAATGCTTTGCATTTATCATGGTTCTTCAACAAAAACAGAAAACATGCACAAGAAATTCTAGTACTAACAATTAAAAACTATTCTGTACAAACTTCAATTGCAAACATACTGCCTATAGCTCACCAACAATTTCCTGCAAGTGTTCAACTTCCAGGCATTTTTTAATAACTAGACACCTGCTACATTGTGTGCTGCATTCTGCATGTGTGCTATGTGCAAAACAGTAATGGGACAACACTTCCAAGTATCTGATAAATTAGTATTTGAGGAAGGCAAGATAAAGTATGAACAATTAAAACAAGGTAAGTATGCCTGTTTCCATAAGACTAAAGCTGACAGACAGGAGGAGAAAGAAGTGTGACCCTTCCTCTACATGCCTGTCCATTGCACTGTACCATTTCTAGATCATAAGAGTGTATGAAATGGTTAAGGGTCATATAATAAAACCTGAAGAATTTTCCTCAAATCCTATAAAAGGTGACCATGAAGAAATGCCACCACAATATGACAGATAGTTACCAACCACAGACCAAATGAGAACACAGGTTTTTTGGAAAAAGGTGTGGCTTTCAACCAACGTGTAAGCTTCACAGTAAGGCATCTGGATCAAGTTTGAAAAACAGGCCCATATTAACAATGATCAGCAAGAATCTCCTGAAAAAGACCTTCTTGCCTTCAGATTTAGAAGGCAGAAGTCTGACAGCAGAAAATGATGCAAAAAAACCTTTATGCGGGGAGCACCTGCCTCCTTGTACTAAATGGAACAGTGTTAGCAAGGCTTCACAGCTACACAAGTTTGCAGATGTGAAATACTGTTCCAAGCTAGATCTCCAAAAACATCCAGCCTCTTTTTTTAGGTAGTACAAGCAAGCATGCTAAACTGCAAAGTCTACATACATGCATTTTTACCATTTTAAACACACAAAAAGACAAGAAAGGGCCTATCAACAAACAGGTTGTCTTTTCCCTAGAAGTTGTTTGATGAGCATACTATTATTATAATAGAACAGTACAGAAGCTTTGAGGCCAAGAGAACTAATTTATGACATCTGATTTCAGCCACTCTCTGAAATGTGAGTCTGAATTGCACAGTTTTAGTTTAGCTAACAACTCTGCAAGCACTCCTGGGTAAATGACAAAGAAGCATAGGTCTGAAATCGTAGATATTATTCCAAAACATGACAACTAAGCATTTATCCTCCACACGTACAACTAAATTTGCACTAAAGACAGTGAGTGTTAAAGTGCAGACGTTATCTTTGTAAGACCACCACATTCATTGCCATTTTTACCTATATTCAAGTTTCAGCATTTTCTAGACTGACTTTAAGTTGTGCTCATAAACTGCATGCTTGGAGACAGCCAGCAGGAACCTTCTGCAGTTCCACTTTCTCCTCTACCTCCTTCACAACTAAACCCTTAGATAAAAATCAATGAGGTATGTAAACTTTATGTTGACAGTACACTGCAAAGAACTATAACCATTGGTTGAAACAATTCAGATAATTTTTTCAATAAATCCCACTCCATGGAAAAAGCACTGAAACTACTAGAACAGCCCTTTAGAAACAGGGCTTCAGGCTGCTCACATGAAATTGAAAAGTGAACTCCAGGGTGCGTGCCTTCCTTCCAAAAGGTTTTCCAGAGGTGGGGAGGCCCTCAAGATCAACTCGTCACAATCCTAAAATGTGCAGACAGCATCAAGGGACTGGAGTACTGCTAGAATGCAGATTTAAATGTACTCCATTGTTGCAGATATGACCACAGACTGAATATTAAATAGGGTGGGAGATAATTTTGTTCAAATCCACAGGATACTCTAACAAGTATTTGGGTTAAGATGACAGCAGCCATCCTTGATCCCTGAGTTTCACCACATGGCACTGGTGACCCAGTATGTAGCAAGCTTCATGTCTTAAAATTTACTAGTGGATCACATCAGTGGGGTATGGTCTGGGACTCTGACACTGCCTGCTAATATGGACAGATAGATTACAATTTCTTGTTTGATTCATCAAATAATGTTTCACTGCTAAGAAATGGTTCACCTGCATATTTCGTTTCATTCACCCATACAGATACTATCAGATTAGTGTTCCTATACTGAAGCTGTCTCATCTGTTTGTCAAACAGCTCTCAGTTCCAGCATGTCATAAATGAAGTTTCACCTCAAAGTAGCAAGAAGATGCATCCAATACCAAAACAGACCAACCCATATCAGACAGTCATGGGCAGAGTCTGCCCCTTATCAATTCTCATTTGCAATTTAGCCTGTATAAAAGTGTGATTTCTACACTCCTCTAAACTTCTCATCAATTAAAAGTATTCACCAAGTATCTAGTACTCATGACAGTTTAAAATAAAAAAATATTACTGTTTTAACACAGGAATTAAACCAATATAAATCTGAAATCCATGCCAAATCTCATCCTTCACAGAAACCTGGTAACAATCCCTGTTCTACATTGTATGAAAAGTAAAATTTGCTTTTCCAGAACTCTGTAGAAAACCTGAAAATGAGTAAGAACGGGACTGAAACTAGAGCATTCTCTCCCCAGCATTAATAAACACAAGGTAATCTTGCTTCAGGTTACTTAAGTCAGAAATATTGCTCCCAATACAGTTATATGGTCAGACACCACATTTCTGAACCTCACTTATAGTACAAGCTTTTGGAACAAGACGGATGTAATGTTATTGCTGGCAGCTGAATATATGCCTCAAAGCTGAAGGGTTGCTCTCTGATAAGAGAAACACAAACTGTACCTCCACTAGTTCCAACCCTGGAGTTCTTCACCTACTAAGAATGTAGTTTAAATTCAGGATCCTTCTTAGGCATCACTTCATGCTATACAGAGGACACCATACCTTCAAACAAGAGGTCTGCAATTAAGTCTTGCCCCATTCTACTCTGAGAAAAGGAGTCTTTTGACACTAAGCAGCAGCAATGTGAGCTTCTAGCATATAAAACATCAAAACCATCATGTTAAGGATGTGGGCAATTTGCACATCCATCATTAAGGTGTGCCTGCAGCAGCCTCTTAATTGGGAGAAGCATGTAATCCTTAAGAATCTTTAATAAGGAATGCTAAATATGTGAACTTCGATCTGCAAGACAGAGATAAACACTTTAAATAGCCACCTTACTAACTGATCAAGTACCAGTTAAATCTTTCCACTCCTAGAACAAAAGGTCAGGAAACAGCTAAGTAAAGGACCTTTTGTTTTGAAGCACTGAAGTCATTACCTATAGAGAAGACAAGCTTATTTTCTGCAACCACCAGCCTTCAATTGGAAGATAGCAAGGTGTGGCATCAGCTCAGTATAGTTTCTTTGGTATTCCCAAGCACATTCAGTGTTCTTCACAGCAGAGAGCAAAGACTGCTTTGAGGTTGGTCATCTCAGAAGGACTAAGCAGTGGTTTCAGTAGCCAGGGCTACCATGAAGCAGGAAAATTTACAAATTTAACCATTTCACTACCTAGTGTCTTAAAAGTAAGCCACCTGCTATGGGAAGAAGTGTTTGTCATTTAGAGCCAAAGGGGAGGCAAATCAAGCTTCATTCAAAGGCACAGAAGTCAGACTATTCAATAAGGAAGCCAAAGGATCAGTGTTGGGATTTAATTAGCCTCTTAGCTTGACTCATTTTGTGCCATTAAATGGTCCCTACCTCGGGGAGGGTTAAGCAGTCATCAATCACCAGTTGAAATGAGGAACATTCACAAAGCATAGCCTACTGAATTCACCAAGACAGAAGTATACCACAATCATCTTTTAAAAGTCATACTTCAGGCAGGATTCCCTTGTTTGGGGGGAATTTGTTGTCAAATTAACAAACTGTGTGTAGAATTGTCAGTAGAAAAGATCAAAACTTGAAAAACATCCCATTTTTGCCATCTTGGAAGTACTGCATCATCTCTCTAAGCCTGAGTATGGACCTTTCTCCTCTTCAGTTTCTAGTTTGTAAGACACCTGAAGTCAAGCATAAAGTTGACTAATGCTGTATCGAACTGAAATACAGGAAGTCCAAGAAGCATGTCCTGATAATCCACCTTGTGACTGAGGACACAGAATTGTAGTTTGGCAACAAAATTGTTCAGAGGATAGTAGCCAGGACCTATGATCAAGAGAAATGAGTGCCAAAAGCATTGCTCTATATGTAACAGATTATTCTCACACCATGCACAAGTCAAAAACTTATCAGACATGGTCATCAAAAAAGACAGTGATTCTTCAGCATCATAGCAGTATTTTCATTAATGATGTATTAGCAGAAGGCAAGTGAACTACTTTGTATTGCTCAAAAAGGGTACGTACAGGCTCTGGCTGAAGTGCAGCAGACTAGGTGGTCAAATTTAGGAGAGATCCCAACTTAGCTCACTCTGCTCAACCTCAGCAGGTGTAGATAAACTAAGCACTTGGGAAATATTCCCCTTTGCTGCCAGATTCTTGTTTAAGCATCATCTTTGTACTCATGACACTGTAGTGTCTGCATCAATGTGGGAAAAGGTGGCGAAACTTTTCTGCCATGCTAGAGGAACATATGTCACCAGGATAAGAGAAGAAAGCATGCACTGTGTGCCAAAGACAAGTCTTGGTGTTGGCACCAGAGCTGCCTCAAGGTTTTTAGGCCTTGTTCTCCACTATCCATGAACACAGTTGGAGAACACATCCCTCCAGCATACCCAAGCCATCAACCCAAACTTGTATAGTAGTGGCTGAAGCCACACACCATCTGCATCAACAAAAGCTTTTCCCTTCTCACTTCCCACTGTTGCTGCCTGGAGAACACTGACTCACAAAGAAGTTTTTTAGTGTGAGAAAAATGTCCACGTTCTGCTACTACTTTGTGGTAATAGGAAAGCATTGACTTCCATCCTTTAAACCAAAGCATAGAGAACATGCAGCCTTGAAGAGATGTATTTTTAAACATTCAGAAGCTAACCAGAACATTCTAGAGTTGCAACTGAGAACACAGGTTAAAGATGTGCTCTTGAAAGCTGGGTATTTGAGGACTGCAAAAAAAAAAAAAAAAAAAAAAGCCAAGAAATAAAGTACCAGAGTCAACATTTCTGAACAAACTAATGAAACGCTGACATAAGCAGTACATCCAAGTTTTTAATTTGAGAGAGTTTAAGAGTTGAAAGAGTTGAAAGAGATGAGAAACTGAATTTTGCCAACCTTCCTTTCATTCTTGTTTTAGTGGGCATCTATCTAACAGTTCTTTCAGAGTTAAGCAACTGGTTTAAATACATGTAACCTGTGCACTAGCTGTTGCTAAAATAAAGTACTAACAGATGCAGTTCACACTTGCACTCTCAGACAGGAGATCTCAATTCAAGTGTGCATCCTAAAGAAATTGCTCAAGTGCTGCAATGCAAAAGCAGCTTTACCTACAAAGCTGAATAAATGAGGTTGCCCCTTTTCCAAGGTACAAGTTTAATTACCTGCATCCCTGAAAAAGGAAGTTTTGCATCAACTACAGTTAATGAAGTCATGACTCCAATGGAGTTGAATAAAAACTCAAATAAACCTTATGTAAATATCTGCATTTCCACATCTGAATCTTCTTTTCAAAGACTCTAAAGCTCATAAGATTTAAATGTCCATAGCATTTATAGCACTCAAGCAAACCTGGATGAAATGCAGTGTAGAGTCTAGGTAACAATGAACCTAAGTTCCTTCTGACTAGGAACATCAGCATTGGTTTCTTCTGCCTTTAACTCCGTAAATTAAAAGAATTGCAAAACACCATCTGACATCTCACTGCTTGAAAATCCCAAACCCAACATACCTGTTATTTTGTCCCTGACAAGCTTGCAGGATTCTATCTCACCAATGCTGCCAAATAGACTCTTCAGTTCCTCTTGTGTCATGTTCTGTGGAAGGTAGTTGACTATTAAATTGGTCTTGCTGTCTTCTGTGTTGCCAGAATCAACTGGTGATGAGCAATTGTTTATGGTAGTTGAACCATGGGCTGTGTTATTGCAAGTTGGTCCATTAGACAGTTGTGTCTCCATGGCGGCAATTACCTGCTGAAAAACACAGAAAACAAGAACCATCAAAATTCATATTTCGCCACCTATTAGGAGAGTCTAGACAACAATATAAAGGACCTGTCACTGTGCAGAAGTGGTAATGCCAGGGCCATATGCTGCCTCTATGGGCAAAAATCCCCACCAGTACAGAAAAATTTCAACTGTTAGTCAAGGCAATACTTCAAAAAACTTACAGGCAAATTAAGATGTCATTAAATCTTCTAGGAGCTCTCTCAAAGCTTAAGTTTCCATCCTTCCCCATTCCCTTCATTTAGGGGCATCACAGCCTTTCTAGTACAGAAGTCACCAAGCAGAATTAAAGAAGATACTTAGCAAGATAAGAATGTGCTGGGATGGAAAACAAACTCTTCCTTGATAGCCTGTAGGTCAACCTTCTGTCACCACAGGTTAGAAATAGGTTTCCAAATCTTTCTTTTTTGATTACACTGACAATTTCTGGTTCTCTCTTCTTCCCTCCCCTGCACTCCGAAAAGTTAAATTTGATACTTTACCTTGATTTACTTTTAGACATCAAAATAAGGGAGTGATCACCACTACAGGAACTACTGTTTCATCCCAAAGTAACTGACTGTATGAATGGCAAATACAGCAGCAGTCATTTGGAGAAGTGTCAGTACTTGCCCACAAGCTACCACATGTACAAAACGCGCTCTGCCATCTCAGTCAGTCACTGAATGGTAACAGTTGGCAAATACAGTCGATTTTTAATGGCAGCCTAATATCCAAGACTTGGACAGGCTACCCTGTTTGAAACCAACTATAAAGGACAACATCCAACAGCAGATTCTATAAATTCATTCTCCAGTAATAAACATTTCAACACAGAAGCAAGACTCAAGAAGTTTCACTAGAAAAACCCCTCCAGTAGCCACTGAAATCCAACCTCATTTAAATTTCTAGAAGGACCTCTCACACAAAAAAAAAAGCCTATTGTAAAATCACAGTGTAATGTCAGGACCTCTGAAGGTTCTGTCCTGTCCAAAGCAGCATATGCAATCAGTGCGTACCCAAACAGCTGATTAGGTCAACTGTACTCAGGGAGTGCAAATCTGACTCCTAAAAACATGAGAGGGGGTACCACTGAGTGTCTTAAACTACAATTAAAATGTGTTCCTGGGAACACATTTTTATGTTTCGCACACAGAAATATTTTCCAAGAGGTTACTTCAGCACAACGCAAAAAAAAAAAAAAAAAAAAAAAAAAAAAAAAAAAAAAAGAAGATGCATCTATTAAGAACCTTTAATATAAAAATGTGATCTAGTTTTCTTCTGGAACAACGTTTTCTTCCCTTGTGACAAACTCCAAGGGATAACCTGCTTCTGGCACTATGATAAAACAAGTCTGCTTTAAAGATGAGAAAGTAGATGCTCCCAATTAAGATAAATTACTTTTCAAAACACTAGTATATGTGGCAGAGCTAGTAGCCACAAATGCTGTGCTCTGAGGTTCTCTAGGATCACTTCCTCCCCCTTTCTCCCCCCCACTTCTCTTTTTTCTCAAATTTAAAGTGTTCATTAGTCAAAATTAGTAGGATTTAGCAAGGACAAACAATCCTCACTTAATCACACATTTATTTTCTTGTTCAGGTGGCAAGAATGAGATCCTAAGCCAACATTCAAGTGAACAGCTGCAGTAGCCTGTGTATGCCGAAATTACAGCATTTCTCAGCTATAGAACCATCTGCTCTGAATAAAGTGATACTAATATGTTTTACAAATAATGCATATTCCATTGATAGGTTGAATACAACTGTTCATAAAACACAAAGCACATCTTCAGCAGTTACAAAATATTTTCCACCCAGAAAAATAGTTTAAGCGATAAATTTACAGTTTTCAAACAATTTCTTAGCATGACTTGTAAATATACTTTTTAAAATAGTAATCATAAATACACAGTATACAGGTTTTTAAAGTTACTGCAATGTAGTATTCAGACCATACCAAAACCATTTTAGTACAATACTACTCTTCAATTATCCACCAGATATTTTGAATTAGTACTAAAATCTAATTCACATTAGAAGAAAGGCAAGCCACTGCAGTATAATTTCTACAGGAGATCACCATATTATAGAAAAAGTTGTCATGGTACGCCAGTGTGCTCTAGGCTCTCACAGAATAAGGACACAACCTACAGCCTATAACGAAACATAGAAGAGAGTTAAAGTTCCAAATGGGAGATTAAAGAGTTTGGTATGGCCTCAGCACTATTAACATGTAAAAGAGTAGCCTACAGAATTTAAGAAAAATCCCACAGACCCCAGTCCAAGGCTCTGCTGCCCACGAACCACTTCTAAGCAGAGAAGCCACATCACAGAGTCTGACTGCCATGTTAGTTTGGAGTTGCCGTCTGCAATATGGACACAAAAAGTACCGTATGTTAGATTAGCAAGATAATGCAACAAATCAGTTTGCACAAATTTACAGTAATTGCATTTATATTCCCAGCACGTCCATGCAGTGTGGCTTAATTGGATTTGAGGCAATTCCAATCTAATCTTTCCAAATTCCGTTCTAAAGTTATTTTTCTGACATGAAATAAGATGCTTATTTTTAGGAGAAGATTTAAAAGGTAACATAGTCTAGTTACACCTGCATCTACCCTGGAAACTACCTTCAGAACCACACCATGCCTAAAAGGAACTATACCACAACACAAATGTTTAAATCTTCAAGACTGAAGAAAGAGGAAAGAAAGAAAATGCAGTGAGTCAATTTTCCATTAGCACGTACGATGACCATGCACCATTGAAAAACAGCTCCCCTTACATGCCTTTCCCAGCCCACAAAAAAATGCATGATGACAAACTACTTTGCTTGGATCCAGTCTGTTCTTAAAATCCTAGGTTTTAAAAATTAAGTAAATTAAAATCTTGCACAGATGGTATTCAGTAAGTTTCTTTGCAATAGCTATTTAAGAGTACAACTGGATATACAAGTGGCAGTAGAGTCCACGTTTCTCTAGTGGATTAATGGGAGCAAAATATGCAAGAGCTCTTCCTGAGGGTATTTTTGACCCCAAACATATTGTTGTTTTTAAATAAAACAACATTGCAAATCCAGTTGGATTTGAATTGAACAGTGCTAGGAGGATACCACAAAAGCTAATGGGCCATTTACAGATGATTACAAGTACTTAAGATGTTAAGTATAAGCACAATACTTGCACAAATAAGACTCCTGACTGTTGCTGCAGCTTGACACTGGTGTAAATCCAAAAGATCTTTTTTGACCCTGGTTAGCAGATGAGGTAAATCTAAACTTAATAAAATAACAAGGACTCGGATTTTGGAAGGCTGCTGCATTCAGGATTTATAAATACATACTTCAAAACAACTTTTCCTGTTGTGAAATAGCATAAATTAGTCTTCATTTTGGTGTGCTACAGATGTCTATATGGCTAGCTGACTTAATGTCTGGTCTTTATTTCTAACTTAGGTTGATGAAGAACCTTTAATCGTCTCCTTTTTATGCAAAATACTGAGGGTTCCATATGAGCTGCAAGCTTGCAAGCCATTCTTTCCAATTTCAACCCAAACCCAATGCTTAACAATTGCACTTCTGAAGCGCTCCATTGTATACAGCCAAGTATGTTTGATGAACTGCTTATTCCATGAAGAAAAACAGAAAGTCTCAACTGAATTCTTTTAAGTCCAGACCAGCTTTATTAAGCAGACTGCATTAAAGCAGCAGCCTACAAAGTTTTCTCTCTAGAGAGACTGTAATGATGTGTGTAGGATGATATGTTCGGATCTCTACAGCTCTCAAAGAAGCATGACCTGATAGATGCTTCCTGTGATCCATAGGCTGCAGATGGAGAACTCCAATAAGACAGTTTACTTGTGTGCACAGGGCTTCAGTGTACTTACTACATAGACTTCACTGTTCCCTTGAACACTGCAGCACTTCTCAAAAGAGCAAAGAACACTTCTCAAAGTGCTTTGAGCTTTCACAGCAGAGCTATCTTCACAGAAGTGCTCCATAAGGTACTCTCATCAATGTACAAGTAAGTTCTCTAGCTACTACACCATTATGTCTCAAAATCAAGTTTTGCTCAACCATTTTTTCCCCATTTTTATTACTTTCAAAGCTATAAAGCCCTTTTACATCTAATTTGGAAAACTAGAGTTCTTACCCTTTCATTTACAGTTCTACCTGACAAAAAAAGGGGGGGGTGGGATATATAGCTAATTATACCAAAGAAAAAAAGTTTTAAAAAAAAAAGTTTCCAGCTGAAACACTGTACTTCAAGACTAAAATGGCACATTACCATAAAACTTGAGCTGTGAACAGTCTCCAAGTTTTAAAACACTGAACTACTGAAGAATCACTAGTACCATCAAAAAGCTATTGCAAGTTTTTGACTATTAGCTTCAGATACAGTATTACACTTCAGATTATTAAAATAGCTCAGCAATTATTGCATTCAAGTAACTACTGCATTCAAAACCTAAAAATCAGTAAGTTCAGAAAACAGGGCGCTCTGCCTGTTAAAGAAAGGTAAGTCAGAGGCAATTGAAGCTGCACTATGAGATACCTCCAGCCTCAAGGGTCACAGCTGATACAATCGTCTTGGTAAAATCCTAATAGATCCTAAACATGCTTCTGAAGATCCTACCAAAGAGTTACACACCAGTAGACTTTCAGAACATGCTTTAGAATTCAGTATCTGCCCTATTCTCTCTTGGGTATAGACAGTGCAATGGAACCATGTGACAATTAGCACATGTTGCTATTTGGATAAGCAGATGTTACAGACTTTGTTTTCATAATACCAAACAACAGAACCCCACAGATATGAAGGTCTAAACTAGAACGTCAGTCTCAGTTTGTAATAAAGGTACTCTTTTCTTCTTAAATTTAAATACCCAGTGTGTTTTACAGAGTATTGATACTACCTACTTAGACTTACAACAGTAATGAAGATAATTCAGCAAGCATAAGGTGTTTGTTGTTTAGCAACACTCCTCACAGACATCTTAAATAAAAAACATTGGCATCCGTATTTGATAACTCAGTGAAAGACAATAGCCTTGACATAACCTAGATGCTGAATTTTGCTTTAAAAACAGAACTCGGGGGGGAAAAAATGTCAATACTTCCAAAAAATAGTTAAGTGCAGAAGAACTGAATAGCCGCCAATTCTTAATGTTTCTCTTCACTGATTTTTGTCTTTACTGGAGTGTTATCTGAAGGGCTCTTCTTTTCTTCTTCAAATAGTCAAATACCTTATGAGTATGCATGAAAGTACAGCATTAATTTGTGCATACTCAAAAAAGCTGTAAAGTAAGAGATAATGGAAGCTGTTAATCCAGCATATGCAAAAACTATTACATAGGCTGCTAGCACATCCCAAACTTCTTCATGGGTAAAGGCACATACATACAGACCTTCAGTTAAGAACCTTGCCTGTCAGAACAAAACACTAAATCTTTCAGTTTCTCTGTAGGAAGAATAGTTACCAAGAACTTGATGGTTACTCTGATATCCACATATTAACAGCACATATTGTGCTTGGTGAGACTGCACAAACAGGCTAAATAATGCTAAGCTCTTAGTCTGTGTTTCCATTGCTATTTTAAAACAGCATATACTAGCATTTCTCTATTAGCAGCCCTCCCTGCTTGTGCATTCGTTTGTGTCATTCCCTGATTTGGAATACTGAAAAAAATCTGCAGCATGAACTATATTAGGGTATTGCTCCAGGAGAAAACTTACTCAGCCAAAGCGAAGCAACCAGTAAGTAGAGTATCTCTTGACTTATGCAAAGTTAGGAGGAAAAACTTTGTGATACAATACAAAAAAGCCTCACAGAAAACTTAAAATTAGCTTCTGATAATATGATCCCCAATTTTTTCCAAGTAGCTTACACACTTACTAATGTAAATACAAGCAACTAAGACCAGAAAGCAGAGGTGTCCTATGCAATGATAAAACCCAACTGCATAGCCTCTCTAAGGTGACAGGTGAGAAGGCAAACCTTTTAACACTGACTCTTGTATGAATCACTAAACAAGTAATACTGCTTAACACTTCTATACCTGGACCTCAAAGGCATGGTGAGAAAGTGAGTGAAGAGAGGGAAGATGACTATGAAAAAAAGATATGGAATGCAAGTAAAAGGATTTTAATTCATCCTTGTGATTGGTGCTGCAAAAGTTAAACTACAGAAACTTTCAGCAAGGATGAAGGGGCAGCTAAACAGACTTGCCCATTCCAGACAGGCAATAAAACAAGCAGACAATTGCAGACAGCTGATCAAGAAAGAGCAATCAGTACAGGCATGAATTCTGCTATCAGGAAAAGAGGTTTATCATCCTGGTGACTGCACTAAAAGGACAGAAGGTAGAAACTGCAAGTTCTCTTGAATATAAAAATTTATAGGTATCAGAAATGTATACACAGATTAAAAATGTCTCCACACATTATGCAATGCTTTTTGGAAACGCTTAGCATTCCTGAAAAACACCTAAAAACCTATGGGATGCTCTAAACAATGCCACACTAATGCTACTGTATTGGGAAAGACAACAGCATGAAGATATGCAAGCAGCTCTGAAAAAAATAAGAAACCCACATGTACAAGGTGAGGACATTGCTTGACAACTGTGCAATCTAGAGACCATGCAGGAGCTCTGTCTGACTGCACAGAATCATAGAATGTCCTGAGTTGGAAGGGACCCACAAGGGTCATCAAGTCCAACTCCTAACTACCTTGTTAGCAACTGCTAACTACCTTGTCAGGTAAACAGAGGGAAATGTACAGGGTAATTTAATAGTATTCTGCAAAGAAAAACACCTGCAGTTTGTTAAGTGATCAGTTCAAGTGAGACTCCAATAAAGTAAAACCATTTTTAGGTTCCTAATTATTCAGGTCAATTTAGATACATAACCACTTCTTCCAACATAACTTATTCCCTGAGCAAGATAGCATCAAGATGCAGCATTAATTAGCTTACTCACAGGATGAAAGCACTCAGCTTAAAATTATATTCTTCCTTTTTATTTCCCTCTTTCATTTAAAAAAGTTTAAGGCTAGCTGAGGGGAAAACGATTACTTTGTTATATTCAAAAACCTAACTAAATGCCAAGTTGGGCCTGTCTGAACACAGCCACTAGTGCTGATGTTCAGCAAGAGTTCCACAAAAACTATCACTGCATCACACAATTCAGGCCTGGAACAAACAGCAAACCTCAAGTTGTGAACAATTCCAGACTTGATCAGTACTTTAAATGAGACCATTGGTTAAAGGAAAGGATATGATCTGACTTTTCAAATGCATCCTACCATTCACAAAATCTTGCCAACTACAGTTTTTACTCTTACTCATTTAAACACTTGCGCATGCTATCCCAGTCTGACATGCTAGTGCCCAGCCTTCCAGGAAAGTCCTCTGCAGGGCAGTACAATTCTGTCAAAACATGTATGTATCCTGCAAAAAGTAACAGTATCTTACTGCAGACATTTCCCTTCAGCCTTACACATCTGCAGTCCACTTGAGCCTATTGAGTGTAACAAAAGAAAACAGATTCAATGGGGTGAAAGGAGACAACTTGAGGACCCTTCAAATACAGCATCTTGATAGCTTGAAGGGTTTCAAAGTCAACATCCACTTTTAGACATACAGCGCCTGCTCCACTTGACCTGGCTAGGAAGCCTACTTCAATTTTTCAGTATTTACCTCACTATTCCAGTTGGGCTGTGTAAAACTTTCCCCTTTCGCACTGCAATTACATTCTTCTGCCCCACTGGCAACTTCCAAAGCTTTGACCAATAGCCAAGAAAATGAAACAAACCTGGTTAGTCTGACTTTGAAGAGATGCCCAAGTTTAAAAACAAGAGTTCAAAAAACAGCTTCTTCTGATCAAGAAAATATGTGCCAACTTCAAGGCCACTCACTGCATTTACTCTCAGATTCCTCTCCCCAAAGGAGAACATAGCTAAAAGGCTCGCTCTCATGCAATCAACTTTCCTCAGTACAACAGAGGGCCTAGCAATGGATGACAAGACTCATCTTCCAGGCTGGACAAGGAACACTTCTCCACTGTTTTTTTTCATGGCAGTATTCCTCTTGCGCACAGCTCCCTGGTAAATGGGAGAGATGGTTGGGCCCACACCCCAGCAGTACGGCAGGCACTCCACCAGAGGTACGCCCCAGCAGACCCACAGAGTCAGATTCTGAGAACTTGGTATCTCCAAAACAGCCCTACCCTTCAAACTGTAGTATGAATATCCTTGACTTCCTCCCTTCAGGAGAGGTTTTTTGCTCTCTCATAGTAAACTCAGGTCTCAAATATAGAGGAGGCAAGGAAGAAGTTGCATGACTTAATGCCCCTACCCCTTAAAAACCCATAAAGTTAGCTAAGCAACTGACACCTTCAATCCCCTACAAAAAGTTAACCCAAGCAGCTTAAAGTCAAAAAACCAGAAGCCTCCATGGCTCTCCCTGCTTCCTACATACCCTTTCTTTACAAGTCCTTCCAGAGTGGCATCAGGCTGGAACAACACCACAAAGACTGCACACTCACAGGCCTCTGCTAGCCCAGATCATCAGTGGCCTAACAGACAACCGTGTCACAAGTTGGAGACAGCATCCTTCTTAATTCTAAAACTGATGACAAGACTTCTGTGCAACACTAATAAGTATTAAAACCAAACTGAAACATGCACTATTATATACACAGAATCATTATTGCACAGGAAAAGTTAAACCTTCCAGAGAAGAAGAGATTTTAGTAAGACAAGAGCTCTAGCAGCAAGACAGGGCAAGAGGTGCTGGAGTTTGCCATCAACTGAGTATTACAGCAGATAGGACAGTAAACAAACTATCTGAACAGCTCAGGACATGTCACTGTCCAAAATTGCTGGTGTGACCTAGGATCACATCTTACAGATGTTAAAATACTATTGAAATATTAAACATATGCCTTCCCTCATTCGTGAAAGGTCTCGAAGTAGCATGTAAGGAAAAAAAAAATGTGTTTTGTAGCACCAGCTGACTTACTTGAGCTGCACAATTTTTTTTCAGAGCTGGGCACAGGGGTTGGAAGAGCAAAAGGAACACTGTTCAAACTGAAACACTTCAAGTTTGTATTTTCTACCCTCTTCAGTCAAGAGCAGCTCAGACTTCACTTACAGTCTTACGAGGTTTCCATTACTTCATTTCTCGAAAAATATCATCCACGAAGAGTGAAGACATCTACAAGCTGTTCTTGTCCAATAATTCATAATGAACTAATATGAAAAAATATGGCCAAAGCCAGTTTACTCTGAACACCTATTACAGATAAAGCCTGACTACCTCTAAGCAGCACTCTCAGTGGTCTGAACTTAATAATCACATCTTTTAGAAAAAAACAAACTTAGACAGCTATGACTCCTCCCTGCCTGCCCCACAAAAGCAGGAAGTCAAAGGTTCCATGAGTGCAGCAAAAAGACTTCCAGTAGCAATTGACGAGAACTTCATTTCTTAATCCTGCTATGCCACAAGTAATGAATAATGCAACACAGATACAATGTGACAGATCCATATGCTGTACTGTAATGACTTACATGCAGAAATCTTTGTATAAGCCAACTAAAACTGCAGAGACATGGATACTTAAGAAGTTTTCCTATTTTACAATAATCTTGCTCTCGGTTTCAGTCAGCACAGAAATCAGGAATTACCTAAGTCTTAAGGGTTCTGACCTATGTGGATGGGAATCCCTGCACAAACATAAACTTAAGAACAGGGAAACACAGCAGCCAGCATGCCAGAACCCCTTCTTAAATCTCGAAGAATTGGATACATCATAATTAATACTGCTAATCATTTTCTATCATTCCTATCAGTCCAGAAAAGATGAAGTTTCTGGGGCCATTAAGATACCCTTGTTCCTTAAATGGGCTAACCTACATGTTTATTTGATTCTTATGCTATATTATTTCATGTATTATCCTATGATAGATGTTATACTTAAAGTTTTAATAGGTTTAACTCGATATATTTATTCAGGAGACACTTCTATTATCTATGTCTAATCCACTAAACACTATCTACACATTGCTAAAATCTAGACATTGTAACAGCAGATTTTAGATTAGGTAGTTTTCTTTCAAATTAGTTTTGAAAAGTTGACTTCACTCTATTAGGAGATTTATCACTGCATCAAAAAACTGAAGTAATATCCTATTTCATAATAAAACTAATTATATGCCTAATTCAATAGTGAGAGAAACAGCAGTCACAGAAGTACAACATTGACATAGTTCCCAAATACTGAGAATCTTATCTTTCCCCATTTTTTTTCTCCTGGGCACATCTTCAAACTTTAATATCAAAGGAAAATGAAGATAACAGTTCACAAAAAAAAAAAGTTGGTGAGAAGTCTCAAGATAGAACAACAAGAATGAAGTCAGACCAACACCACTCAGCTCTGAATAAACTTATACTTTCCTGCCCTGTATCAATGCACATCAAACACTAGGAAGTCCCCTATGGCCCAAAACCCTGCCGTGGCACACACGACAGGACAAAAAAGCCTGGACAGGGAAACCAGAGAAAGAGCAGCAACCAAAAATTTGAGAACATCAACAGGTGGAAAATATGATGTCGATGCTATCCGACTGAAGACATGCTTCTTTCCTATATGGACTAACCTGCATATTTTTCTTACCATTTCACTACAGCAGTGCACCAAACTCTGAGGCACAGGAGAAAGGAAGCTGCTTTCACCCAGCACCCAAGTTTGAGATCAGGAAGTTAAGACCTTGCTTATCTCTAGCACCCTTTATAGCAGACCTGGCAAATCACGTTATTTACCATGGAACCCAAAGGCTAACCTCAAGTGCTGAATACCACCTCAAAATAAAACAGATAGATTATTATGCTGTGACATTCCTCTGATGTGGAGAGAAGAATCTGAATTTGGAAGTTTTTCATTTTGTTTCCTAATGAATTTATTCCAAAACAGCAAGAAGTCCACTTTCACACAGTGAGCATCATGGTTGGGGAGGGAAGAGGATGTCTTGTGAGGCATAAGCATCAGTGAATTAGTAAAAGCTGTTCAGAAACAGCTTCCCTCTGAAGTGTGCTTCCCTCCTGGCACTTTTATCTTGCAAAAAAATATGACAGTTGTTTATACTGAATATGCTAAATTACAGGGTACTTATAGATACACTTTACCTGCATCAAGTAAAGAATGTGTTTCACTACAGAAGAAAAAAAATAAATCAAAAGTAGGCACCAGAGACATGCTGACAACAGGTCAAAAGGCAGTTCTACAAAGAAGTCTAATACTGACAATAGCAGTTTGTTCTAAGACTTCGCTGGTATCAGATATATGGGTTCTCACTGTCCCATATAATCATGCATTTCCATAAAATATACACAGGAGTCCTGAACAGTTAAAAAGGTAGAAGTTACACTACTTAAGTAGTTTGCAGGAGCTGAACTTCCATAGATCCCATTTTCAAAAAAGTGCCATCCAGATTACATTGGAATAGATTATTCAACAAATAAGAGAAGCAGTTCTGAGTCTGTCAGCATGGTCTCACTCTGAAAGCAAGCCTACCAGGAAGAAAACTATTTACTCCACACTATTCATTTGGACAGGCTGTTCATTTAAGCTCTGCTGCCCACATTTTAAATGTGGGCATTTAAAAGAACAGTGTAACCAAGAACATAAGGACATAGGCATAGGACAGTCATCCACTTCTGGAAATGAACTCAGTCAAGATGGCCAAAATTTGAAGGGAATCAGTTTATACTAAGTGTTATATTGTCTTACAGCCAGAAAGTAAGGCTTTTTCTTTTTTTCGCACTGTAGGTAACTACTGAAAGACATTACTTTCTGCTAGAATTAGTGCTATTATTTGACCTCCTCTCCTACTACCAAAAAGTCAAAATGTATTAGAACTGTATCTTCCACTTATTTCATAATACAGAGACCAGTACCTCCAAATCCTGAGGCCCTGATATCAATGACCCATACATCTCCGCCTGAAAGATCAAAACTGTATTTCATTGGCTCATTATGTATTTACAACATTAAAGAACAAGAACATAAGTTTGTTAGGTTATTTTTAAACCAACTCAGAAGTCAAAAGGGATGTTCACCTATTTATTTCATTCTGCAGGCATGTTATACCATTCTACATTAAATGGACCTTTCAGTCAATACTCAACTTTTAATCTTCAGTGGTTCATTCATTGCTTTGTAAAGTTTTTCAGGAAAGTCGTAGAAAAATAGGCTCAAGTATGCTTCCTAGCAACAGCAGTAACAAAAAAGGAATTTGAACTTTTCTTACTGCAAATTCTGCATACAAAACTTCTGCTGTACAAAACCCATGATCACTACAAGTTACCTGTAGGTCAGTTTTGCAAGACAGTCCCTCAGCTGACAGATCTCTAAGTGCTCGGCCTATACATAATGGGTAATTCAAAAGCTTTACAGCTCTTATGCTAGACAGAACATACCAGGACTAGTTGCCTAAGGCTAGAAGGTGCTGCATCTGCAGTAATTTATAGAAAAAATATCAGAAGTTTAACAAGAACATTGGTTTGAGAATCATGGCTGCAGAAGTTAATTTAACCGTATCAAAGCTGTGGAGCCTGATGCTGCAAAGGTTTTAAAAAAGCCAGTGTATGGGAAGGCTGGAAAAGTTAAGTCCAAGTCAAACCTACAAGTCACTTTGAAGTCCATGTCTTCAAGAGAGACAGGGACAAAAGGAGAGTAAGATCAGGATACCGCACAAGTAAAACATGAAGAGCAGCATCCTGATACAGAGGACCTGCCATCAAGCATAATTTGACCAATGATGGAAAGAACCTGTAGTGCAGTAATTATTTCCTATTTTCAAAAAGTAGACTATTGTTAATTTTATCTCCCAAACCTACCACAAACTGGCAGCAGAAAAATACCAGATAGATTACATATAGCAATTATTGCCCATGCCACACAGGTGTGTGCAAGTTTAGATTTTGCTTTCCTTACTGCTTATCTTGATAGGACATGAGACTGCTCCACAAGGATCATTCTGTTTGTACAGAACAGCCCACTGGAAAATGGACTCAGCATAAGCAAGTATCAAATGTTCTCAGCAGCTTGTGAACTCCCTACAGAAGCAAAAACAACTACTGAAGTAGGGTCTGGCATGCACATCTCTGAATAACCTCCACTGAAGCTACAAATTCTCAGTAGGTTGTTAGAAAGTTAAACAATTAACAGGCTTGAAACAGATAAAAGTCAGGTGTTAAGATTGGAGAGGTGGGCCTGTGTGAACCACATG
>KL261146.1:7094-20179 GCA_000699545.1 Podiceps cristatus | reverse complement strand
GGGGGGTGTGTGTGTGTGTGTGTTTAACCCCACGCAGGAGCCCCGGGAGACAGAAAAATACAGAAAATACTGGCTGTACGGGTCCATTGGCGGCATTTGCGTGGCGGCACGGCATCGTGCCTGCAGACGGGGCTCTTGGGCATTGCGTGCTGTGTCTTGTCTCACTTTGGTTTGTGTTTTAGAAAGTGCATGGTACTTGCTCTTTCTGCTTTATCAAGTGTTTAAAAAATACCGTAAATCACCCACAGTTCAGATTTCCGAAGGTCTACTGCTAAGAAGGTTAAATTTTACGATAGATTGTTCTTCTTGGGCGCTTTTAATATCCAAAAGAAGACGTGATTTGTTCATAATGGGTAAATTAGTTCCTACTGCAGTCTGTTTGGGCCTGTTAACTTCGTTTCAGTAAATTCAATACATTTTTTTTAGTTATAAGCCAATTTACTTTGCAGTTGAGACGAAATGAGGGTGCTTCTGTGTTTGTACTGTAATCCACCCTGCCCATACTTTAGTCTGATGTATCGTGAGAGGCAGAGATGTTCTCCAGGAAAGATTTTGTGGTGAGTAACCAGTATCCCTGAGTGGCGGTGAGCTATAATTTAAGGCTGTGCACTATAATCTCCTGTCTTTTACTGCTCCGTAGGTTATTCCAGGTGTTTCCCATTGCCGGTCCCAGCAGATCTCAGCGCTGGTCATGCAGGAGCGCTGCTCTTCATGGGGCAGGTGATGCTCTGCCCGAATCCCTGCTGGTTTGGGGCCAAAATCCCTGTTTTGCGAGTGCTAGTAAATGCTTCTGGTGTGTTTTTTCTGGGTCGGATCCTGCGATGAAGCAGAACGGGTCTGCGAGGGAGGGGTCCCACCGTTCAGTTCGGATAACTTCTGTGTTGCTTCATTGGTGGAGGGGCCAAGGCTCCTCACACAGCCAAGAGGGCTGAGGGGGCGAAATGAGGATTTGCAGGATGCTCTGACCTTCCCTTCCAGACCACCAAGGGCCCCTCTGACCCTGGGCACTGACAACTGGTCGCTTGCTGTGCTTTATTTATATTGCTGCAGTGCCCAGGGGGTCTGTTCCTGCTGGGAGCTGGTGACACCGGGTGATGCCCACCTGGACTTCCTTGGTGGTCAAATCCAGTTGTTGCTCCTTTGATGTAGTTTGGGATAATGAACTGGTTTAAGGAAGGAAAAGGGGCCAACCCTCCAAAAATTCATTAGGAATCATGTCACCGTCTCCTGCGTGGGTTTCATCTCGCCTCGCTCTAGGTGAGATCATGTTATATCCTATTTAGAAGCTGAAGCCTGATCTCTTGACCCGGAGTTGTCCTTGTTGTTAGTGGAGAACCAAACACCTCCGAGAGCTCTTTGCTTCTTCCCAAAATAGGTTGCCTCTGACCCTAAGGGAAACCTGGGGGGGAATCTGCTCAGATTTGGGCTTTCCATTTTTGCTTGCCAAAGGACCATCCCAATGAGTCATCCCGTTGTCTTTGGATACAAGTGTTTGAAGTCGCCGCTTCCCAACACTGGTCCCATTTTATTTTCATTAACGGGCGGTGTGAATCTGCCTCTGCAGAGTGGTGCATGAGCATCAGCCGCTGCCTAATCTGATCCGCGTGCCCTCCACGTAGATGTACATCTCCATCCTGCTCTCAAGCATCACTTCCCAGTAAGTTGTTTTATCTAAATGTAATTTCCTTGTCCAGAAAAAGGCAAGGAAAGGAGAAAAGCAAATAGGTCACATCAAAATTCAAGTAATTGAGGATTTATAGAAGGCTTCAGATGACCCAAAAAAGAAACAAACCACCAAAAACTCCAGCTTTTTTATGATATCCAGATTGTCCCCCTTCCTTTGGTTTTCTTCTCGAGCTGTTTTTCTAGCTGGGTGACGTAAGGACATGTGTGTAACGGGGGATCTGCACACGCTTGCACAGCAGTCTATGTAACTAGGCTTCAGTGGAGAATAAAACGCCCCAAACCAGAATTATTCTCACAAAAAGCTAAAATCAGCCTGATTCCTGTTGCGTGAAAATCGAGGGGAAGGTGGTGAGTGGTGAGCGCAGGAGAAATGGCAAGTGGGGCTCAGGAAGACCTTGGTAGCCACGAGGAACAAACCTAGGGAGATGCCTGAGGCCAGGTTGTTTCTGGTTTGGGTCTGGGAAGGCGTTGGGTGACCTTGGTGACAGGGAGGGATAAAAAGCACAAAGCGTGTGGTGTGTTTTTTTTTTTCTCTCTCCCCAATTTAGCAACTTTCAAATTTGAATATCCTCAGGGTTTTCTGTTTTTTTCATTCTGATGGGCAAAATGATCGCGGCTGCTCGCAGCCACTATGGACATGTGCACGTCTTTTCCTGGGCGCATCGAACGTATTCACCATGGGACTGCACGGGTTAAATGTAAACTGTGTTGTATTCTATGTGCAAAATACATACGTGATTTTAATAGTTTCAGACGTCCTTCATTAGCCTTTCCTGTCACTGAAGATGCCCTGCCTGGTCTCCACAACCCTGGGCTCCTGGCAGGGGCTGAAGGCAACACGCAGCCTTCTTGGAGTGGACACCCCAAACCACAGCCCGATCTTTTTTCCCCCCATTTTAGTGAATATTGGGTTTATCAGGCTTCCTTCAATGCAGCTCCAGCAGCTGCTGGTGCAGGAGCTTCCCAGCGGCTCTGTGATGGTGCTTAGCACTGGCAGGATGAGGTGAGCGTTCTGGCCCCAAAAGCATATTTTCCCTGTTTTCTGGTGGGAAAATGATGCCTTTAGGGCAGCTTTGCATTGACACACATAACGCTTTCCCTGTGTGGCGGGGGCTTGTCTGTATGCCACATGTGGAGCATATTTAGCAAAACCAGAGGCATCTTGGCCCTGGGATGTGACAAGCTAATATTTTTCATGTTTTAGCAACAAACAGAACCCCAAAGCTGGGAAAATGTTGGCTTTTAAAATCAATTTACTGTAAAAAATGTGCTGTGCAAACTGTGTGGTGGAAGTCTCCCTGGTATGCACGTTCCCCATTGACAATACAATACTTTTTCTGGAAGCAAAAATATTTCCCAAGGGTGCTTTTCTTTTAATTTCGGAATCCTAAATGTAATAGTTGTTTTCTACAAAAATTTTGGGTTTATATCCACTTATCTTGCCAAAAAGGAGCCGTTTGAGGTATGTTTAAAATGCTGATGACTTTTAAGGAGCAGCCCAGGGAAAAGCTGGCCCCGGCTTTTTGCTCGGCAGGAGATTCCTTGCAAACAAAAGCGCTCAGCCGGCAGGCTTTGGGTTGCTTTTATAGTTCCTGTGGTGCTTGGAAGATGAAACCAATGCAGACCTCGCGATTAGACAGTGACAAAAAAAAGGTGAAATGGAATTTAAGAGATGTTTTGTCTTCTTCCGTGTTTGTATAGTAAAAGCCTGATCCGATTTGCTTAGAGCTGACGGGATCTGGTCTGTTGGGTTCATTGACGTCGGGCAAACTAAGGAAGAAAGACCGAGGTGTTGAAATCTTTCTCTGAAGGGTGAAGTGTTTTATTCTGTGTCACGGTAATGGTCTTTATTCTGAATTATGATAATGGGTTATAGCACCTGCCTTATGCCATGGGAGTACTGCCTAGCAGGAATACAAAGATCACCTTGCTGTGCATAAAAAGGCTGGTAGGTAGCAGATAAAGATAATTAGCTTATCTTTCGTTAATTTTGAGAATCTCAAAGCTCTTTCCAGCGGAAGCGACTCAAGATGCTTCTGCTTGCAGAGTCAATACACAGAAACACCACGGCCAGGCCCACTTGGTGCGTTCAGTGCTGGGGCCTGGGTTTCTTACCATGTCCCCTGCTCAGCAAATGTAGTCTGTCGTTAATATTTGATGGTAGCATGGATGACAATTGTCTAATCATGCATGCAGGCTCCTGCACTGGCAGCGCGTCGGGCTGGTGGGTGATGAGCATCTACAGCAAGGTGCACACCTGGGGGAATGGTTCCTACCCAGGCCATGAAATAAATAGCTGAAGAAATACATTTCTATAGCTACATACGCAGCAGTGTGTTATTTATTTCATGGCCCAGACAGAAACCGTTTAAAGTTGATGTACAGATCAGGCCTGCTGTATAATGGCTGCTGGATTGCATTTCAAGGAGGGGCCGGGCATGTGCGGCTGCTGTACGGTTGATGATGGGCAACCCTGCAGCCTGCTTCCAGAAGATTCAGCCTTCTTCCAGATTTATTTAGAAATCTCCCAGGGGGCTCCTCCCTCAGGATTTTGACACCTCCTTCCCTGGCACGGCCATCCACGAGCACAGGAAGCCCAAACTGAAAAGTAATATCTCATACCCGTTCTGTGAAACCCATGGGCACGTCCCGTTTCTCCTGTGTTGTAGTTCCTCTGGAAAGCACGACTGCTAGAAAGGCATCTCGCCAAGGTGTAAGAGCATGAAGAGACACTAAATCCACCGGTGTCTTGGTCGTTTTGTTCCCGAGTTAGCTGCTGTCAGGGCTGGCTGATGGCTGCAGATTGCTCTGGGGTTGTGCCTGGCTTGAGCGGCTGAAGAGCTGTAGGTGTTTTGTTAGGACTTCAGCGGTTGAGCAGTTGTTTGTGGCTGCTGTTGTCCCTTTGTGAAAGCGCATGAAGTCTGGAATCAAGGCAGTCAGAATAATATTTTTTTTAAAAAATAAAGACAGAATGCTTAACATCCGCCAGATGTATTTTGTAGGGTGTGTTTACGTAGTGCCCTACCTGGGTTCCTTTGCTCTGAATGGAAGGAAGGAAGGAAGGAAGGTTTAAATTAGATATTAGGGGGAAGATTTTTACAGAGAGTGGTGAGGTGCTGGAA
Organism: Podiceps cristatus; assembly: GCA_000699545.1. Taxonomy (NCBI): domain Eukaryota; kingdom Metazoa; phylum Chordata; class Aves; order Podicipediformes; family Podicipedidae; genus Podiceps; species Podiceps cristatus. Next base: position 15,371 of record KL261146.1, on the reverse strand, counting down.
CAGGCTGCCCAGAGAGGGGGCGGATGCCCCATGCCTGGAGGTGTTCAAGGCCAGGTTGGACGGGGCCCTGGGCAACCTTGTGTAGATCCAGGCCTGGAGGTTGGTGTCCCTGCCTGTGGCAGGGGGGTTGGAACTCTGTGATCCTTGGGGTCCCTTCCAACCCAGACCTTTCTGTGATTCTGTGATTCTGTGAATGGTTTTGCCAGCCAGAGGGATGAAGTAACTCCCGGGTGCCGTGGGGATGTGTAGAGATGTTTCATGTTGTGGAAATCCTCTGTTGTGTTAACCAGCTGAGCAAAGGGAGGAGCAGCTGGGCCGTTTGCTTGCAGAACTGATGAAGGAGCTGCCCTCGGCCCCCCCGACTGGCGGAGCTGGATGTGCAGGTACCTACGTGCACCCAATGAGGCACCGCGGGGGTTTGGGTGGCCACTGCAGCCCCACGGGGCTTGCTAGGACGAGCTTGTAGGGCAGTGAGCATCCGATGGGAGCCCTGCTTTGCAAATGGGGAGCGTCGCGTTGCCTTCTGAGCTGGGAAGCCGCCTCCTCCGCAGCAAGGAGCCCTCAAGGTTCAGCGAGGTGGTAGAAGCATGCGCCGAGGGCAGGGACCGTTGGTTTTCTCTCCGAATGATGCCCTTGCCTCTGCTTTCCCCTTCAGTTCTAGCAGCCGTGGAGATGGGCTCCTGCCCACGCACGTGTGCGGCTCGGTTGGAAGAGGATGTGCCCCGAGGACTCGCAGGTGCCGGTGGGAATGGATGCTCTGCCCGGGCGCTCGCGGTGCAGGATTGGTGCCAGAGCGGCTCAGCGCGAGGCAGGAGATGCTCTCCTCCTCGGAGCAAATCGGCAGCAATCGCTAACAATGTGGGCTTATTAGCTGTGTCTTAAATACAAAGCAGGGTAATTAGGGAGGAAGTGGCCATCTTGACAGCCTGATGGTGTAATTAGAGACCAGAAACGCATTTATGGAATTGGAAAGAGATGAACTCCCAGCTCCATCCGAATGGGTCTGCAAACAGAGGCCCTATGTACAGGAGGAATGGATTTTTTTTTTTTTCCTCCCTTTTTACCGACTAGGCTGCACTGATGGCCAGCACAGCACTTCTAGGGGAGAAGGTGCTCCATGGGAGTGACTGCCCTTCTCCCCGTCTCTGCCGTTCCACAGCCAAACCTGGACTGGGGGAGCGTTTCCGGGGGTAAACTGCTGGTTTAGAGGATCTTTTTGTAGTAAATCATCAATAGTAACCGCTGTGTAGGGAGCAGAGCGTGGCCCAGCATCAGCGAGTCGCTGCCCATCCTGCTTTGTGGTCCTGCAGAGCTGCCGTCAGAGCGTATGTCTCTGCAGTCATCGGTGCTGTGCCTGTAGCTGGGGGGGGTGTGTGTGTGTCAAAACGGGCTTTACATTGGCTCACGCAGCAGAAGATTAGTTGGCTGTAAGAGGGAACCGTACCGCGTGGGTTTGGCGAGTTGTACTGGCTCCTCGCAGGGGTGGATGAGCACCGGGGAGCCTCAGAGTGCTTGTTGGGGCTCCCTGATCGCCCCAGTCCTGGCACGGACATGGGCAGCTGGGGGCGGCTTTAACCTCTTGCCCGTTAGGGTGAAGGCATGGCAGAGCTCGGCTCTTGAAGCCTTCTCCCGGCCCAGGGCAGTCATCTGCAACGTCTCCAGGAAGAAAACCAGGCTCGGCGATGCCTGCGTTTGCACAGGAAAACCCCGGCATGGTACTGTCTCCAGGAGAGAGCTGTCGTGTTCGAGAATATCGTGTGTGAGTCCTGCTGAGCTTCCCTTCGTAGTTCGTCTCCCCAGAGCCCCAGCTCAGCCTGGCTGTGACGTTGCTGGAGATGGATGTTACTTTGTTGACCTTAGGGCGGGATTTTGATGCCAAAAAGGATTTGGCTCCATTCTGACGCAGCAGGAACAGTTGTGTAATGACCAGGCGAGGGAAGCGCCATGTTCCTCTGCTCCCAGAGGGAAAATGGCAGTGGGACACGGTCACCGAAGGCTTGTGTTGACGCCCAGCCTGCCATGCCTTGCCTTGTTGGTCTCTGCGAGTGGCTGTGGCTCACAGGCTGCTGTGCCGGCGTGCCCCGTCAGACCGCCATGGGGGGAGCATGGAGGGCAGAGCTACACCCGTGTTGTCCCTTGGGCAGGGAGGAGGAAGCCTACAGGGACCACTCAAGCCATTGAGATGGCCAGGTGTCTTCCCTGGGGGTGTCAGCATCCCACCCTGAGCCAGCCTGGAGGGGACAGCTTGCTTTGCTCTCTACAGCTGAACATTTAATGCCATCATCCCCTCCCAAGGAGCGAGTGGCTCTGGGCCTGAACTTTTCTAAATAAAAACAGGCAGAAGCACTGCAGCACGGGGCTGGGAAGGTCCCTCCGTTCCGATTTTTTTTGGTCATGCCTGCTCTTCGTGCTGTGTTCGGGCTGGAAGGGGACACGGTAGGTGGGTATTCACAGGTATGTGCCATGCAGGCAGCGCTGCGGGGGTCTGCGGGCACGCTCCTGCGTTGGGTAACTTGGGATCGAGAAACAGGACCTCAGGCTGGAACAGCTAGAAGGGAGCAGAGCTGAGAGGACAGACATGGCACGAGGAGGTGGGAGGTGGAAAGGAGCTAGGAGTAAATACAGGCTGGGGGTAGGATTGTCCCCCCAAATAGTGCTGTGCGGTCTGGCACAGCCTCCCGGAGCCCCTGGGGCAGACCCTGTCCCCCCTTGCTGTTTTTGTGGTGATGACTACAAGAAGCACTTCTGCCCTCTTCGCTGCATTGTTATTTTCTGACAGGACCAGGGATTTGGGAAGGCTTTGGAAAAAAGGTTGTCCAAGCTGTAGGGTATGGGGGGAGAGGTGGTTTTGTTCTGTTTTGTTGTTTCGTTTTGCTTTTTGAAGGGAGGGAGCAAAAGTCTGCCCTTCTCTGCAGAGCTCCTCTCATCGCTGGGCAGTCTCCTGGCTCTTTCTCCCATCCCTCTGTCTCCTCCAGTTTCTCTCTCTCTCGTTAAATACAGAACTTCTCCCAGGCACATTTCAGATTTCCAGTAACTTGATGAAACTTGAGTGACTCGAATTCACATTGTCCCTGCTCCTCTCTCTGCGTCACCTCAGCAGCTCTTGCATCAGCCGGCTCTTGTTGACCCAAGAGATGGTGCAACTCCACCACCATCGGGCCCGTGGCTGGACTTACGTTGTGGGGTGGGGGAGCAGACAAAAAGAGACATGGGGACATGCGAGAGGCACATCAGGAGCTGCTGCATCTCCTGGAGTCTCCTTGTTCAAAGAGCCGTGGCACGTTGGCTGGAGCGGCACCTCGGGAGAGGTGACCCCACCAAATTGTGTGGGAGCTGTAGAGATCCAGTGGCAGCCAAAGAGCAGGTGACGAGGAGGATGATTACTGTAATACCTTGGAGGCTTTTGGAGCATGAACTTGCGGTTGCTGCAGGGATCCCTGGGGACAGGAAGGGGGGAGCAGGCGCCGGGCACGGGGCCCACGTGGGATGGCCCATCACTCGTGTGCGGCAGAAGGGTTCCCACCACAGGCGCTGGAGTAACTGCTTAGGGCTTTAACTTTGATCGTCTGACGGAGCCCTGATGGTGATGGGCTAATCTGTCACCGAGTGGAACTGATTAAATTAGCCGGCATGAGCCGGCAATGTGCGCTGGCAGCCCAGAAGGCCAACCGTATCTTGGGCTGCATCAAGAGCAGCATGGCCAGCAGGTCGAGGGAGGTGATTTTGCCCCTGTACTCTGCTCTGGGGAGACCTCACCTGGAATACTGCGTCCAGCTCTGGAGCCCTCAGCACAAGAAGGACACGGAGCTGTTGGAGCGGGTCCAGAGGAGGCTACAAGAATGATCCGAGGGCTGGAGCACCTCTGCTATGAGGACAGGCTGGGAGAGTTGGGGTTGTTCAGCCTGGAGCAGAGAAGGCTGCGGGGAGACCTGATTGCGGCCTTCCAGTACATAAAGGGGGCCTATAGGAAAGAGGGGGAGAATCTTTTCAGTAGGGACAGTGGTGACAGGACAAGGGGTAATGGATTTAAACTGAAACAGGGTAGGTTTAGGCTGGGTGTAAGGAGAAAATTCTTTACAATGAGGGTGGTGAAGCACTGGAAGGGGTTGCCCAGAGAAGTGGTGGATGCCCCATCCCTGGAAACATTCAAGACCAGGTTGGACGGGGCTCTGAGCAACCTGGTCTAGGTAGTGGTGTCCCTGCTCACTGCAGGGGGGTTGGACTAGATGCTTCCAACCCAAAACATTCTATGATTCTATGAAATTACCTTTCCATTTGTAGAGAGTAGGTTCTGAGGGCTGTTTGCCCATTAACGATTTCTCTTTTGCCCCCTCGAGGAGAACAGCGCTGCTTCACCTGTCTGCCCTGGCCAGTTTGGGCGGTCCTGCTGCCCAGCGAGTGGAAGGAAGGAGGGAAAAGGAGAAGGGAGAGGTGTTCCCTGAGGCAGCTGTGACCCGTGCCACGGTGCCAGCCCGCTCTCGGCGCGAGCACGGCGTGCCTCTGCGCTGTGCCGTAGCATCCCCCGACACGCAACGTTTAAGCCTCTCAAGAGTCTTTTACAGAAGTGGGGAAAATAAATGCTTCCTCCTTGTGCTCCTGCTCTTGGGCATCTTGAGCTGAGCCGGTGTCGGACTGGGACCAGCGCTGGCAGCTCAGCGGCACGCTGGATGTGACACTCTGCAGTCCACAAATTAGTATCTGCGGCTTTGCTGTTTGTTGTGAATTAAGAAGGCTTGAGTGGTGCTGATAAGCTGCAGCTTTTAATTAATGAACATGTAGTCCATTAAAATACACGTTTTGTTGTGCAGGCATTCATCCCGCCTTACCCGGGGGAAGATTACCGGTAATTACTGAAGCCTTGTTAGCAGTTGTTAGTTTGTAAAGGCGTGCATCCAGTTAGCTTGGGCTTGGATCTCTCGCTGTGTCTCTCTGTGAGCCCTCCAGCCCACGGGGATGTCCCCAGCGCTGCGCCCTCGATGCGTTCGCTTGTCTTGGGGCAGGTTTGCTACACACCTCGCTCGAAGCCTCTCACTTTTAGGTGAGAATCAGTGTTTTACTGAAGCTTCACCCTTGCTCTCTGCTGGGAAAAAAATCTTCCCTACATCATGAAATCTTCCCTACCATGGGACTAACTGAAGCTTTGTCTTTCTTTCCAGTTCAAACCCGTGACAAGCCTGTCCTGGCCCCCCCGGGTGGCCGGTGCTCAGCAGGGGCTTGGTGGAGGTGTGTGCTCCGGGGCTTTGCCTGCGTGTGCGTACCGAAGGGTTTAAATCCAAGGCAGAAGCGGTGGGAAGGGGGTGTAAGTCCAACGCCTTTTTGGGGGCTGCTTGTGACCCGCTTTCACCCTCCCCGTGCCTGGGGCTCTCAATTAGACCGGGCAGCAGAGCAGAGGGGCTGGGAGACTCCAGGCCCTGCAGCATCCCTCCCTCGCTGCCGGCGTGTCCTGACCTTCGGGGAATTGGAGGAAGGTAGGTAACGTACAGCCGCCCCGATCCTCTTACATGCGAGTAAGCTGAGCCCAGGCGGCTTGGGCGGATTTAAATGCAGGTAAGGGCACGCCTTAACGGGAGGGTGCCCCGGCGCGCTGTCTGGCAGCGCAGCCCAGATGGTTTTCTGCAAAACCTTGGGTGAGCTGAGCTTCGGAGCCCGCAGGGATGTTGCTGTGCGTAACCCCCAGGTCTCAAGGGCGAGGGGTGCGTTAGCTGGTCGGTTTGGGAGAAGGGAGGCTGCAGCGTGCCCTCTCCTGAGCTGCTCCGGGCAGCATCGCAGCAGCGGAGGTTTTGGGCCGGGCTGCCCAGCCCCTGGTGCGGCCGCGGGAGCTGAGTCCGCGTCCCAGCAGCCCTTCACTGCTCTTCCACTGGTGCTAGCTGTCTGAAACCCCCGGCACTGGTGGATTTTGCTGTCCTACGTGTGATCCTGCGGCGGCTGCAGGTTTGAGGAGGACAACGCTATTGCAGCTCTACGGCCTCTTCCCTGCCTCGGGTTGTGTCGCTCTTCCCCCTCCCTGGCAACAAGGTCCCTTGTCATCTCGTGGTTGTCACCGAGGGTTAGCGAGGAAGGAGAGAGCTGACAGGAATGTAGGAGTGTCCTTTGAACATCTTCCTCTGGTTTCCATGAGGATGAGGAAGCCCCTGGGGCAGGTTGTGTGTTCCCTGCTGATGGGAGACTTCCAGAAAAAATACTCTTGGTAAAATACAAAATAAAGAAAATCACGGGCTAGGTTCATCCGCGGTGAACCCCTGGGAGCGGTCCCTGTTACACCAAGGATATACACCACGTTATCCTGCGAAGGACGGCAGCTCGTGCCAGCTGATGCACCTCTGGAACAGCGCCCGGTTCCCGAGTCCCGGCCGTGCTGCCGGCAGTGCCGCCGCCGCCTTTGGCTAGTGGATGCCAGCGAGAGAGGCCAACCCAGGTGTGAGCTCCCCTCCTCCCCCTGCTGAAATCGTAGATAGACCTGAGTCTGGAAAATGTTTAAGCCTCATTAAAAATACAGAGTGGTGACGCACGTAGGAGGACATCGGAGACCTGTGATGGTTTTCAGTAGCTGCGTGCCGGGGCGCCGTTACCGTTGCCTGAGGGAGAAGGTGGCGTCTTGCCCCGTCCTCCGTGGGGATCTCTTCTGCGAGTTTCTGCTTTGAAGAAAACTCGCCGCCGCCAAAATATCTCGCCATTTGAATTTTATGCCACTTCTGCATTTCTCCTGGCTTGTTTCGGGCTAAGCAAGCTGCTCGCGTGCAGCCCTGCGCCTCGGTGCCTGCAGCCCTTGCAGAGGCGCAGGGACAACTTCTTCTCTTGCTCGTGGTGCCATCAGACTGTGGCAGCTCCTCATTTCAGTGCCGGGGAGCCGTGCAAGTTCATAGTAATCACTGCACACGAAAGGATCTAGTGAGTAAATGGGCAGATGCAATTAAGTAACAAAAGTTTGTACATTTTTTCATGTGCTTTATTCATCTGTTAGTCAAGAGCAAATGACTTTTAATTATTTATGACGGCACTTCTGTCTGTGGGGCTAAATATTCGCTGGTCTACTTGGAGATAGTCCCGAAGCTGTAGTAGCGCGAGCTCTCCCTGCAGGGTTGTCTTGGGTTGCGCGCTGGCTGTGAATTTGGAGTGTCCGTATGCACGAGAGGAGGGACGCTTCAGCAAAGTGCAGATTTGTAACGTTCATCCGGCTGCGGATCTTGTTGGCCCCAGAGACTGGGAATGGGTCACCGAGGTTTTTGCTTCTGTGTGGCTGATGTGAATATATCTAAAGATATTAAATGCTTTTGCAGGCAGTTTTACATGGGGCTTGGTGGAGTAACCAACCAGATATCCAGCCTTTTCGTGCAAAATTTCAGAGCGGTGCTGGGAGGAGATGGGGCCTCCTTCAAGCTCAGCATCCCCCCTGTCTCCCAGGAGAGCCAGGCCCCTCGTCACCAGGCCATGGCTACCCAGAGACTTCCTTATCCAGGTGTTCTCTGCCTCGTGGGCTGTGAACCTCATGGAGAAGTAGAAGATGAAAGAATTCAGAGTCTGAATGGAGCTGATGGCCCTGGGGTGGATCTGCTCCATCCAAGGAGGTTTGTGGGGCCGAGCCTGACACCTGCAGCAGGCATGTGACAGGAATGTGACTTGGGATGTTTTTCGATACAGGCATTATCAGCGCTGTACCTATGGATTTCTTGGTCTCCGTTCCATCTGCTGAGTAATTTAATGCCCCAAGAGTACCCCAAAGGGAGGAGCTCAAGGTTACTTCCAGCCCCCACGGCTCCCCAAGGGGAGCTGGGTACCAGACGCGGGCTGGGCACTCGCTCTGCAGCGCGGCCGTCGTTCCTTCTTTTGTGAAATCTGCAGGAGAGGAGCAGCCGGGCTTTGAGGCTCGTTGGGTGGCAGGCATGGGCGGATTTGGGGTTGGCTTCCTTAGCAAGCCTGGAGCCTCTCTCCAGGCAGTGTCCTGCGATGTCTGCTTTAATTTAATTTAATAGCGGTACCCAGGGAGCCGACAGAGCGATCCTAGCGTGCGGCATGCCGTTTTGATCATCTGACAGCTTGGAAGGTCTGTGCAGTGCTCAGCAAACTCCTTAAGTGGTTTGTGAATGAAATTCTGGCATGACAACCTGGGATTGTTAAAGGTGCAGAGAGGGAGTGGGTTCCCTCTGCAGGCGAGAGATCCTCAGACTAGATAACGAAGAAATTTTTTACGGTGAGGGTGGTAAAGCGCTGGCACAGGTTGCCCGGAGAGGTGGTGGAAGCCCCGTCCCTGGAAACAGTCAAGGCCAGGTTGGATGGGGC